>JASDQU010237061.1:9490-26997 GCA_032191745.1 Picea mariana
TCTCTTTCATCCTGCTTAGTCTTCTTTGTAGGTTCCTTTTCTTCGGCAATTGATGCTTCATGTTTCTCCTTCCTTTTCCTTAGCTCGGGACAATGATTCTTGTAGTGACCATACTTTTGACAGTTGAAGCATTGTATTTCTGAAATGTCTTTCTCTTGATTTGGATTCCTCCTTGAACCAAACTTCCTTTTGTTCCTGAAATTCTTGAATCTTGTTGTGAAGGCTTGATCCTCGTACTTCTTTTGGGGTTTCTCTTTTGCATTGATCCTTGATTCTTCTTGAGCGCAGCAAGTCCAAAGTTCTTCAAATGTTGGATACTCCTTCCTTGTGTTCATGCTTGTAGCAAATGCATCCCACATCTTGGGAAGACCATTGAGTACTATGTTTACCAACTCCTTCTCTGAGATGATCTCTTCAATATCTTGTAGTTGATCTCTTAACTGAGATATTCTCACAAAGTATGATGTTATGTTGTCATCATCATTCATCTTCATGACACGGATCTCATTCTTCAGACTCGTTACTTGTCCAATGTTTCTGACTGAGAAGAGATTTGTTAGGGCATCGTACATCTTCTTCGATGAGTCAAGATGGGATATGTAAGGTATCAAGTGGTATTTTATAGATTCCATTATGATACTCATAGAATTGATATCATTGTCTTTGAACTTCTCCATAGCTGCAACGTTCTGCGGTTCCTTCTCTTTTCCTTCTTCAAACTCTAGATTCATGATCTCTCCTTTCACAATATCCAGCACTTTATTCTTGGCAAGGATGAGGCCAATCCTTGTCTTCCACGCTCTAAATTTATAGGCTCCATCTAACTTGTTCTCTGACTTCATAGAATAAGTCATGTCTGCTTTGACTTGGTAAAACCCTAGATTTGACCATAAAATCAAACTTCACGTCTTGGCTTGCTGAGAGTATCAGGAGATGTGTTAGGCTAGAGCGCATTGATCTATCCAGAGATTAGGTAAATCCATTCACTTAAGGTTCCTCAATAAGAGTATTAGGGTTTCTGCAACTGCTCCTGCTAGTAACCCTGGCGGTAGTGTCTTGGAAGTTGCTTCTTCTAGTAACCCTAGCGACAGTTCCTCAGCAAGTTCAATATCCTAATGGCTATGTTTCCTTCTAGCGTTTATACTAAATGAAGGAGGTGTGGTCCCATAAAATTTTATAATATGAAATATGTGTGCTTGTTTTACCATTGACAATACCCTTGTCACCCAACCATAGGCCGAAGCCACCCTCCAAGCACCTTAACCTTGACAGAGAATCATTCTAGAAGCAAACCCTAGGCTAGATAGCCAAACAAAGGGTAGCGCACCTTTCCCTGAGGATAGCGCACCAACAAGAGTTGATCAGATAGTCCAAACCCTAGCCAAGAGATAGTCCAAGCCAAACGTGATCTGCTAGCTGCAGCAGCTGCAATGACAGCTCTCCTCAAACCTACGCACAAGACTGGGCACTGCAATACTGCGACTGCCTGCCAAAATGAGAACTGGCCTCCTGTATTTATACTAATTATGGCTAACTGTCCGGGCCAAATTCTCATTCTGGGTATCTATCTGTTCAGTATATAATATTATTTCTAGCTGACTTCTTCTCTTGGAGGCTAATAAACTAATATAAATTATCTTCTTGAGCCGACAAGTCTTCTAGGGTTATTAGCCAACTCATTAGGGTTTCTTCTTGCTTCCCAAAGTACGCTATCCTTGTCGGGTTTACACGTGGAGGTAAATACCTCCCACAGCTACCATAATATCAACAACATGTACATATGCTCGGATGCCATTTGGTTTAAAAAATGTAGGAGCTACATTTCAGAGGGCTATGGATCATGATTTTGAGGGGTTTATAGGAAAATTCATGGTGGATTATTAATATGACTTAATAGTACACTAAAAAACAAGGAGTGATCACACTCATCACCCAAGGGCAGTTTTTGACAGGTGTAGGTTATATGGTGTTTCCTTAAATCCAAAGAAATGTTTATTTGTTGTAACTCAAGGCAAACTATTGGGTCATATTGTGTGAAAGGAAGGAATCTATATAGATACAGAAAGAGTTAAAGTTATAAATGAACTCAACCCCCCATCATATAAGAAGGGATTTCAATCATTCTTTGGCAATATCAACTTTGTACAAAGATTTGTCCCTGACTATGCAAGTATTGTGAAGGCGATCAATTTATTGTTGAAAAAGTACCAAAGGTTTGAATGGCCCATGGATACACAAGAAGCTTTTAATAGTATAAAAAAGGCGATCACTACAGCCCCAGTCCTCACTGGCCCATATTTTCAAAGAGACTTTATCATTTAATTGTTCGCTACATAAATGGTTGTTGCATCTATTCTTACTCAGAGGAATACCAAGGGTGGAGAATTTTCAATTAGCTTCAAGAGCAAAACCCTTCATGATTATGAATTTAGATATTCAAAATTGGAGAAGCAATCCCTATCTCTTATGAAAGCGGTGGCATACTTTCGAACTTACATACTAAATTCTCATGTCATTGTGTATGCTTCATCCTCTCCTATGAAGATGATTTTAAATCAACAATTGAGAGAATGAAAATGGGCAAACTGGTTGGCGAAGATTCAAGAATACGATATTGAAATTAAACCTTTAAAGGAAGTTAAAGGACAAGGTTTATGTAAGCTCATTACAAATAGTGATTCTTTGGATGGAGTGATTTCAATCTCAGTAGGAGAACCCATGGAAGATTCAGAGTGGTATAGAGATAATGTATTCTACTTGAGGTCTGGACAATTTTCAGTCACCATGAAACCTAAAGAGCAAAGAACATTGAAGATGAAGTCAAGTCAATATGTGTTGATTGTTGATATATTGTTCAGGAGGAATTATGATGGTATATTGTTGAGATGTGTTGATCAAATGAAATCTCAAGAATTGATGAAAGAATTCCATGAATGAATATGTGGTGGGAATTTTTCACCTACCTCCACCGCCCATAAGATAATAAGAGATGGATTTTATTGGCCATGATTTTTTAAAGACTCATATGCTACCATAAGGAAATGTGTATCTTGTCAACAATTTTCAGGGAAAATGAAAAATTATGCAATGCCATTACAATCTATATTTGTATAAAAACCATTTTCCCAATGGGGACTCGATGTTGTTGGACTAATAAATCCAAATTCAAGCAAAGGAAATACATATATCCTCATTGCTACAGATTATTTTACAAAGTGGCCCGAAGTAGTGACATTAAAAAGAGTTTATTCTGAAGAGTTGATTAAGTTTCTCAAAGATAATATTTTTTCAAGGTTCGGTGTCCTTGAAAATTTCATCATTGATAATGGCTCGATTTTCATTGGCTCAAAATTTACAGAATTTTGTGGAGAATATGGGATTGTTATGGGGCAGTGATCAAATTATTACCCACAAGGGAATTATTGATACTAAGAGAGGGGTGAATCAGTATCAAGTACAATTTAAAACCTTTTTCAACTTATACTTAAACCATTCAACTATATCCAATGAGCAATGAACAATAGTATAAGATGAAAAAGGTTTTAAATTGTACTTGATACTGATTCACCCCTCTCTTAGTATCAATAATTCNATCCTTGCCCCTTCCTTCCACCCAAGAATATATGAGAGATAATAAAACTTTACATTAAATCATCACCATCAACAAATCATCACATAGAACCTAATAATGCTTCCTGAGACTTCTTCAATTTCTGCAATTCTTCAATTCTTGGAGTACTCTGATCCTGTAGATAATACTAATCAATATATTCTCTAAAAATCCTCCAATTTTCACTCCTTGAATCCTCCCCAAAAAGAGGTTATAGAAAGAATGGTAGACTTTATTCAATTCTAGTCTATTCAGGAGAGTGAACTTGCACAAAATTCCCCGCGCTCACTAATTAACATCCAATTTTGAAACTTACACACAAAAAACCACAGTCCGTACTCTTTCCAATGAAATTTGTCCCACTTCATTTGGATTCTCGATGAAGAAGTTATGACTGTTTTACCCGGAACACCTGTTTATTGACTAGCTTCAGGACTGGTCACAAACCCTATCTTCCACAGAGTGTATATCCATAATTATAGCGAATCAAGAGATGAAATTTTAACCAGAGGTACCTTGATATGTATTCTCAATACCATATCTATTTCACCATCGGAATCATTCTAGAAAAACAGTTATAGCAAAAATGGTAAGATGACCTGAAAATAACATACCTTAGAACACATCACCAAAAGACTTCATCCTCCCTTGAAATCCGGCCTTCTTTTCTTCTTATTTCCTCTGAAATTCGACTTGTATCAAAAAAATGTATAATGATGTTTATTTATACCATTTATGTCACTTCCTTTTAACATTAGGGCCGACCTAACACTTTCTTATTTTTCAATTCTTTTCTTTAATTGTCTTTAGGGCATACATGTACTTCCTTCTTCAATTCACTTTGTCATCTTCAAAAATTCATTTCTCCTCAACCATGAGGATCCACGTGACGTGCCATATACCACCGGAAACAAAATGATGTATACTATCCATCCATGGGTGTTGTATCTACATGTGCATTTTCCTTCATGTCCAAATACCTTCATCAATCTTGTGGTCCAAAACCCATGACTAGGGTTGACATCAATGACAACAACCAATCTTCCAACAGGAATGGCCTTGCGGAATCCACTAATAAGACACTCATTCAGATATTGAAGAAAATTGTTGATAAGAACCAAAGAAATTGGCATTTGAAGTTGATTGATGCTTTGTGGGTGAGCAGAATGACTCCGAAAGATAGCACTGGGATGTCTCTGTACACATTGGTTTATGGGAAATAAGAAAAAATTCCAATTATCCTCAAGCTGAATTCCTTGAATTTTGTAGTTAATACAGAGGATGCAGAAGATAGTTCATCTATGCAAAAGAGAGTGAACCAATTATTGAAATTGGAGGAAGAATGAAGTAAATCCTTGAAAAGAACTTCTCAGAGACAGCAAAGTATCAAAAGATATTTTGATCAGAATGCAATCGTAAATAATTTTCAAAAGGGTGAGTTGGTGTTACTCTGGAATAAAGCTAAGGAGAAACCATCGATGCACACAAAATTTGAAGCACTTTGGTTTGGACCATACATCATTGAAAAGATCATGGGTTTTAATTCTTATATGCTCAAAGATATGAAGGGTAAAATGTCAATGCTTTCTATTAATGGGAAACATTTAAAAGGTTTCTTTGCTTGAATTTTTCTCATTTCCTTGTACACAATTTTTCTTTTACTTATTTGTATATCCTTATCTTTTGACTCCATAGCCCAATGGATGGAAGCACATGGTCATGAAGATTATAGATTCTTGACAACCCATAGGGGGTTATCATCCCACAGTTGGAGCCAGTTGTTGAGATCATTTCCTATTTCTGGTTTTTCCTTCCATGTTCTATCTTCACAACTTATTTTTCCATTTCTTTTCCCTCTTCTACACCTCCCCTTGTTTCCCTCTTTCTTTTATCCTCTCTTTTCTCCCTTTCTAGTTACCATACCTAGTCATATTTCAATGATTGGCAAGTTCGTGGGTTGGTGAACGTTCATCTCCATCAACTTTCCCATGTCATAATTTCACTCCTACACTTAGCTATTTTTTCAATCTCGTGGGTTCGCGGGTTCAAGCCCTCATCCTCCAAGTTCCATGATCTTCACTTTGCACCCCAAGCTTCGTGATCTACATTTTGACCATCAAATTTGTCGCGGGTTTCAAGCCCCAAAGTATTTTATTCCCTCTACATGCAAGTCTAACCAACCACCTTTCTACACTTAACATATTTTTGATCATCCATAACTGCAGGTTCATGGATTCATGGGTTCGCGGGTTCATGAAAATATCCATATTCAAACTCACTCTCGTCCATCCCTGTCATTCTCTTGCTTTTCTGAATATGCATTAAGTGTTGTTTAATAATAACAACTATTGTGCATGCTCCGAAAATATCGTCATTAATGGTGAAAGGCTCGAGGAATTACTCATTAAATTGCATTAAATCTCCATTTTCCAAGGGATTAAATTATCATCATCTCTTTGAAAATATTTATTTGAGCTTATTATCCAGATGAATAAATACTCTCATCAACCTATGGCAACATCATCTAGACAACAGTTTTGTGGTGATACTTTAAATATCTTTGGTCGTGAAGACCAGAACTTCTAGTGGTCAAGAGCATATTCATATTATTCCTCTCATCCTACACAGAAAGACATAATTTAGGCATCTGTAATCACTCGCACTAGGTGTGTTCCTGAGGTTTTTTATTGTAAATAAATTGTTGCATGGTGTGTGGAAAACTACATGCCAAGTCAAAGAATTATACAAATCCAAGATCATTATTCGATTTCCCTTTCACTACAATTTTTTCGCAAGATGTTGAAGCTGCCAGAGTCGATGCTTACTTTCAAAGGAGAAGACTGCAGAGATTTTTTGAAGAAACATAACAATGGGTTTGACCTCCTGCCTGACTATTTGGAGAATCATGCATCTATCCTAGAAGACATAACCATAATCCAAGTTGAGTCTTTTAAAAACCCCTATCACAAAATTGCATGGTTGTTTACCAGGTTGGAAGTTCAGGAAAGTATTACTTCTATCTCTCGCATGATTTTATATATTATGTATTTTACAGTGCAAGAACAAGCCATCTTTGACTGGAGAAAACTGATTTCTATCGAAATCTCATCCTAGTTATCACATTTTTAAAAGGAAAAAAATTTTTATGGATTCTTATCTGATATTTGCTATTGTGTATTGTTTTCAATTCCCAAACTTAACCATAAGAAAGAGGTTGAATCGTGAAATGGATCCAATTACCTTTTGGTATCAGGCACTATGGAGACATAATACCCCTTTGTATTTATATGAAGTTTATAATGATTGTGTTTCAGTTTTCAAAAGGTTGTTTTTGGGTGAAAATTCTTCAAGGATATCTGACCAAGCTAACAAATTCTTAGAGAAAAACATTAAAAAGAGAATGTCACTGATAACAGAAGCATGGGAGGTATCAAAAAATGTTGTTTCTTTCGGCTCAAGGGCACGTGCTTTTCATGAGTATCTGTAAGCTCATTTAAATAATGAAGAAGGTTTATACATTGTTGTTTTCTTTCCATTTGGAATAAAAGTCTCAAACATGACAGAATTGAAAATAAGAGAAGAGGATTTGCCTTCTTCAAGTCGAATTAAATAGTTGAATGTTTGTTGGAAAGAAAATATCAAGAATTTGAATAACATTATCCAAGCATGCAACGAAGCCATAGTAAAAAGAGAAGAATTGTTCAAAATACTCACAAAGATAGATCTGGCAGGAAGCATTGATGAGGTACAATACCCTAAGTTAATTCTCAATTCAATGTTTATGACAAAGAAACAATTTGATGAACAAGTTGAGATATTAAAGGGGTTATCGACTGAGAAATTTTATGGCATAATTGAATATAATAAAGAAGAGATAGATAATTGGTTGGTTGATTATTCTGTGAAAAACAAGATATTGAGGAGGAAATGCATGGCATTTATCATGACTTAAGAGAGTTGGAAGGTGCATTATTCAATATCAAAATTAGGCATGAAATAAATGTTGCACCAATGAAAAACTACATTGAAGATTGGTTTTAAAAGGAAATTGATAAATTAACTAAAGGCCAAGAAGCAACAATTGAGATGGTTCCTATAACCKTCAATGAGGAAAATAAAAGGACAACAACAAGCAAGTGAAGGAGAGATATACTATCATAGTAAGTTTATGTTGATCACATCTAGTTTTATTTATCATTTTTTTAATCCAGTTACTCCACTTCTTTGACTAGAAAGGTTTAATCGAAATATGATAACTTATTCATGTCTTCATTCTAGGTCTTGCTACTCAGTCACCACCTACCATCTTCTCTCCACGGCTTATTTCATGTTTATATTKTCYTTAKGATTGSKAYKGGRGCYCCMRTCMSAATCMTAARGAMAATATAAACATGAAATAAGCCGTGGAGAGAAGATGGTAGGTGGTGACTGAGTAGCAAGACCTAGAATGAAGACATGAATAAGTTATCATATTTCGATTAAACCTTTCTAGTCAAAGAAGTGGAGTAACTGGATTAAAAAAATGATAAATAAAACTAGATGTGATCAACATAAACTTACTATGATAGTATATCTCTCCTTCACTTGCTTGTTGTTGTCCTTTTATTTTCCTCATTGAMGGTTATAGGAACCATCTCAATTGTTGCTTCTTGGCCTTTAGTTAATTTATCAATTTCCTTTTAAAACCAATCTTCAATGTAGTTTTTCATTGGTGCAACATTTATTTCATGCCTAATTTTGATATTGAATAATGCACCTTCCAACTCTCTTAAGTCATGATAAATGCCATGCATTTCCTCCTCAATATCTTGTTCTTCACAGAATAATCAACCAACCAATTATCTATCTCTTCTTCATTATATTCAATTATGCCATAAAATTTCTCAGTCGATAACCCCTTTAATATCTCAACTTGTTCATCAAATTGTTTCTTTGTCATAAACATTGAATTGAGAATTAACTTAGGGTATTGTACCTCACCAATGCTTCCTACCAGATCTATCTCTGTGAGTATTTTGAACAATTCTTCTCTTTTTACTATGGCTTCGTTGCATGCTTGGAAAATGTTATTCAAATTCTTGATATTTTCTTTCCAACAAACATTCAACTATTTAATTCGACTTGAAGAAGGCAAATCCTCTTCTCTTCTTTTCAATTCTGTCATGTTTGAGACTTTTATTCCAAATGGAAAGAAAACAACAATGTATAAACCTTCTTCATTATTTAAATGAGCTTACAGATACTCATGAAAAGCATGTGCCCTTGAGTCGAAAGAAACAACACTTTTTGATACCTCCCATGCTTCTGTTATCAGTGACATTCTCTTTTTAATGTTTTTCTCTAAGAATTTGTTAGCTTGGTTAGATATCCTTGAAGAATTTTCTCCCAACAACAACCTTTTGAAGACTGAAACACAATCATTATAAACTTCATATAAATACAAAGGGGTATTATGTCTCCATAGTTCCTGATACCAAAAGGTAATTGGATCTATTTCACGATTCAACCTCTTTCTTATGGTTAAGTTTGGGAATTGAAAACAATACACAATAGCAAATATCAGATAAGAATCCATAAAAAAAATTGTCCTTTTAAAAATGTGATAACTAGGATGAGATTTCGATAGAAATTAGTTTTCTCCAGTCAAAGATGGCTTGTTCTTGCACTGTAAAATACATAATATATAAAATCATGCGAGAGATAGAAGTAATACTTTCCTGACCTTCCAACCTGGTAAACAACCATGCAATTTTGTGATAGGGGTTTTTAAAAGACTCAACTTGGATTATGGTTATGTCTTCTGGGATAGATGCATGATTCTCCAAATAGTCAGGCAGGAGGTCAAACCCATTGTTATGTTTCTTCAAAAAATCTCTGCAGTCCTCTCCTTTGAAAGTAAGCGTCGGCTCTGGCAGCTTCAACATCTTGAGAAAAACTTGTAGTGAAAGGGAAATCGAAGAATGAACTTGGATTTGTATAATTCTTTGACTTGGCACGTACTTTTCCACACACCATGCAACAATTTATTTACAATAAAAAAGCTTAGGAACACACCTAGTGCGAGTGATTACAGATGCCTAAGATATGTCTTTCTGTGCAGGATGAGAGGAATAATATGAATATGCTCTTGACCACTAGAAGTTCTGGTCTTCACGACCAAAGATATTTAAAGTATCACCACAAAACTGTTGTCTAGATGATGTTGCCATAGGTTGATGAGAGTATTTATTCATCTGGATAATAAGCTCAAATAAATATTTTTAAAGAGATGATGATAATTTAATCCCTTGGAAAATGGAGATTTAATGCAATTTAATGAGTAATTCCTCGATCCTTTCACCATTAATGACGATCTTTTCGGAGCATGCACTATAGTTGTTATTATTAAACAACACTTAATGCATATTCAGAAAAGCAAGAGAATGATAGGGATGGACGAGAGCGAGTTTGAATATGGATATTTTCATGAACCCGCGAACCCACGAACCCATGAACCTACAGTTATGGATGATCAAAAATATATTTAGTGTAGAAAGGTGGTCGGTCAGACTTGCATGTAGAGGGAATAAAATACTTTGGGGCTCGAAACCCGCAACAAATTTGATGGTCAAAATGTAGATCACGAAGCTTGGGGTGCAAAGTGAAGATCACGGAACTTGGATGATGAGGGCTTGAACCCGCGAACTTGTGAGATTGAAAAAATACCTAAGTGTAGGAGTGAAATTATGACATGGGAAAGTGGATGGAGATGAAGGTTCACCAACCCGCGAACCTGCCAATCACTGAAATATGACTAGGCATGGTAACTAGAAAGGGAGAGAAGAGAGGATAAAAGAAAAAGGGAAACAAGGGGAGGTGTAGAAGAGGGAAAAGAAATGGAAAAATAAGTTGCGAAGATAGAACATGGAAGGAAAAACCGGAAATAGGAAATGATCTCAACAACTGGCTCCAACTGTGGGATGACAACCCCCTATGGGTTGTCAAGAATCTATAATCTTCTTGACCATGTGCTTCCATCCATTGGGCTATGGAGTCAAAATATAAGGATATAAAAATAAGTAAAAGAAAAATTGTGTACAAGGAAATGAGAAAATTTCAAGCAAAGAAACCTTTTAAATGTTTCCCATTAACAGGAAGCATTGACATTTTACCCTTCATATCTTTCAGCATATAAGAATTAAAACCCATGATATTTTCAATGATGTATGGTCCAAACCAAAGTGCTTCAAATTTTGTGTGCATCGATGGTTTCTCCTTAGCTTTATTCCAGAGTAACACCAACTCACCCTTTTGAAAATTATTTACGATTGCATTCTGATCAAAATATCTTTTGATACTTTGCTGTCTCTGAGAAGTTCTTTTCAAGGATTTACTTCATTCTTCCTCCAATTTAAATAATTGGTTCACTCTCTTTTGCATAGCTGAACTATATTCTGGATCCTCTGTATTAACTACAAAATTCAAGGAATTTAGCTTGAGGCTAATTGGAATTTTTTCTTATTTCCCATAAACCAATGTGTACGAAGACATCCCAGTGCTATCTTTCGGAGTCATTCTGCTCACCCACAAAGCATCAATCAACTTCAAATGCCAATTTCTTTGGTTCTTATCAACAATTTTCTTCAATATCTGAATGAGTGTCTTATTAGTGTATTTTTCAAGGCCATTCCTATTGGAAGATTGGTTGTTGTCATTGATGTCAACCCTAGTCATGGGTTTTGGACCGCAAGTTTGATGAAGGTATTTGGACATGAAGGAAAATGTACATGCATATACAACACCCATGGATGTATAGTATACATCATGTTGTTTCCGGTGGTATGTGGCACGTCACGTGGATTCTCATGGTTGAGGAGAAATGAATTTTTGAAGATGACAAAGTGAATTGAAGAAGGAAGTACATGTAGGCCCTGAAGACAATTAAAGAAAAGAATTACACAATAAGAAAGTGTTAGGTCGGCCCTAATGTTAAAAGGAAGTGATATAAATGGTATAAATAAACATCATTATACATTTTTTTGATACAAGTCGAATCTAAGAGGAAATAAGAAGAAAAGAAGGCCGGATTTCAAGGGAGGATGAAGTCTTTTGGTGATGTGTTCTAAGGTATGTTATTTTTAGGTCATCTTACCATTTTTTCTATAACTGTTTTTCTAAAATGATTCAGATGGTGAAATCGCTATGGTATTGAGAATACATATCAAGGTACCTTTGGTTAAAATTTCAGCTCTTGATTTGCTATAATTATGGAGATACACTCTGTGGAAGATAAGGTTTGTGACCAGTCCTGAAGCTAGTCAATAAACAGGTGTTCTGGGTAAAACAGTCATAACTTATTCATCGAGAATCCAAATGAAGTGGGATAAATTTCATTGGAAAGAGTATGGACTGTAGTTTTTTGTATGTGAGTTTCAAAATCGGATGTTAATTATTGAGCGCGGGGAATTCTGTGCAAGTTCACTCTCCTGAATAGACTAGAATTGAATAAAGTCTACCATTCTTTCTATAACCTCTTTTTGGGGAGGATTCAAGGAGTGAAAATTGGAGGAGTTTCAGAGAATATATTGAGTAGTATTATCTACAGGATCAGAGTACTCCAAGAATTGAAGAATTGTAGAAATTGAAGAAGTCTCAGGAAGCATTATCAGGTTCTATGTGATGATTTGTTGATGGTGACGATTTAATGTAAAGTTTTATTATCTCTCATATATTATTGGGTGGAAGGAAGGGGCAAGGATGGAGAGTTAAAATCTCTCTTGATATTGGAGGATTGTATTTTCCTCTTGGAGGTTTATCCCTCCCTTTACATTTGGAAGCTGTAGCTACCTTTGGAAGTCATTACTTCCCTTGAACAATAACTATTGATTATTTCTCATATATTGTGCATGGTGTATTGGTGTAACTCTTATACTATTGTTCATTGCTCATTGGATATATTTGAATGGTTTAAGTATAAGTTGAAAAAGGTTTTAAATTGTACTTGATATTGATTCACCCCCCTCTCAGTATCAACAATTCCCTTGTGGGTAATAATTTGATGACTGCCCCATAACAATCCCATATTCTCCACAAAATTCTGTAAATTTTGAGCCAATGAAAATCAAGCCATTATCAATGATGAAATTTTCAAGGACACCGAACCTTGAAAAAATATTATCTTTGAGAAACTTAATCAACTCTTCAGAATCAACTCTTTTTAATGTCACTGCTTCGGGCCACTTTGTAGAATATTCTGTAGAAATGAGGATATATGTATGTCCTTTGCTTGAATTTGGATTTATTATTCCAACAACATCGAGTCCCCATTGGGAAAATGGTTGTTCTACAAATATAGGTTGTAATGGCATTGCATAATTTTTCATTTTCCCTGAAAATTATTGACAAGATACACATTTCCTTATGGTAGCATATGAGTCTTTAAAAAATGATGGCAAATAAAATCCATCTCTTATTATCTTATGGGCGGTGGAGGTAGGTGAAAAATTCCCACAACATATTCATTCATGGAATTCTTTCATCATTTCTTGAGATTTCCTTTGATCAACACATCTCAACAATATACCATCATAATTCCTCCTGAACAATATATCAACAATCAACACATATTGACTTGAATTCATCTTCAATGTTCTTTGCTCTTTAGGTTTCATGGTGACTGGAAATTGTCCAGACCTCAAGTAGAATACATTATCTCTATACCGCTCTGAATCTTCCATGGGTTCTCCTACTGAGATTGAAATCACTCCATCCAAAGAATCACTATTTGTAATGAGCTTACATAAACCTTGTCCTTTAAATGCCTTTAAAGGTTTAATTTTGAATATCGTATTCTTGAATCTTCGCCAACCAGTTTGCCCATTTTCATTCTCTCAATTGTTGATTTAAAATCATCTTCATAGGAGAGGATGAAACATACACAATGACATGAGAATTTAGTATGTAAGTCCGAAAGTATGCCACCGCTTTCATAAGAGATAGGGATTGCTTCTCCAATTTTGAATATCTAAATTCATAATCATGAAGGGTCTTTCTCTTGAAGCTAATTGAAAATTCTTCACCCTTGGTATTCCTCTGAGTAACAATAGATGCAACAACCATTTATGTAGCGAACAATTAAATGATGAAGTCTCTTTGAAAATATGGGCCAGTGAGGACTGGGGCTATAGTGATTGCCTTTTTTATACTATTAAAAGCTTCTTGTGTATCCATGGGCCATTCAAACCTTTGGTCCTTTTTCAACAATAAATTGATCGACTTCACAATACTTGCATAGTCAGGGAAAAATCTTTGTACAAATTTGATATTGCCAAAGAATGATTGAAATCCCTTCTTAGATGATGGGGGGTTGAGTTCATTTCTAACTTTAACTCTTTCTGTATCTATATAGATTCATTCCTTTCACACAATATGACCCAATAGTTTGCCTTGAGTTACAACAAATAAACATTTCTTTGGATTTAAGGAAACACCATATAACCTACACCTGTCAAAAACTATCCTTGGGTGATGAGTGTGATCACTCCTTGTTTTTTAGTGTACTGTTAAGTCATATTAATAATCCACCATGAATTTTCATATAAACCCCTCAAAATCATGATCCATAGCCCTCTGAAATGTAGCTCCTGCATTTTTTAAACCAAATGGCATCCGAGCATATGCACATGTTGTTGATATTATGGTAGCTGCGGGAGGTATTTACCTCCATGTGTAAACCCAAAAAGGAAAAAATACTTTGGGAAGCAAGAAGAAACCCTAATGAGTTGGCTAATAACCCTAGAAGACTTGTTGGTGCAATAAGATAATTTATATTAGGTTATTAGCCTCCAAGAGAAGAAGTCGGCCAAAAATAATATTATACACTGAACAGACAGATACCTAGAATGAGAATTCGGACCTGACAGTTAGCCATAATTAGTATAAATACAGGAGGCGAGTTCTCATTCTGGGAGGTAGTCTCAGTATTGCAGTGTCCAGTCTTGTGCACACTGTAGTGCCTAGTCTTGTGCATAGGTTTGAGGAGAGCTGTCATTGCAGCTGCTGCAGCTAGCAGATCACGTTTGGCTTGGACTATCTCTTGGCTAGGGTTTGGACTATCTGATCAACTCTTGTTGGTGCACTATCCTCGGGGAAAGGTGCACTACCATTTTTTTGGCTATCTAGCCTAGGGTTTGCTTCCAGAATGATTCTCTGTCAAGGTTAAGGTGCTTGGAGGGTGGCTTCGGCCTATGGTTGGGTGACAAGGGTATTGTCAATGGTAAAACAAGCACACATCTTTCATATTATAACATGTTATGGGCCCACACCTCTTTCATTCAGTCTAAACGCTGGAAGGAAACATAGCCATTAGGATATTGAACTTGCCGAGGAACTATCGCTAGGGTTACTAGCAAAAGCAGCTTCGAAGACACTGCCGCTAGGGTTACTAGCAGGAGCAGTTGCAGAAACCCTAATACTCTTGTTGAGGAACCTTAAGTGAATGGATTTACCTAATCTTTGGATAGATCAATGCGCTCTAGCCTAACACATCTCCTGATACTCTCAGCAAGCCAAGATGTGAAGTTTGAGTTTATGGTCAAATCTAGGGTTTTACCAAGTCAAAGCAGCCATGACTTATTCTATGAAGTCAGAGAACAACTTATATGGAGCCTATAACTTCAGAGCGTGGAAGACAAGGATTGGCCTCATCCTTGCCAAGAATAAAGTGCTGGATATTGTGAAAGGAGAGATCATGAATCCAGAGTTTGAAGAAGGAAAAGAGAAGGAACCGCAGAATGTTGCAGCTATGGAGAAGTTCAAAAACAATGATATCAATTCTATGAGTATCATAATGGAATCTATAAAATACCACTTGATACCCTACATCTCCCATATTGACTCATCGAAGAAGATGTACGATGCCCTAACAAATCTCTTCTCAGTCAGAAACATTGGACAAGTAATGAGTCTGAAGAATGAGATCTGTGACATGAAGATGAATGATGATGACAACATAACATCATACTTTGTGAGAATATCTCAGTTAAGAGATCAACTACAAGATTTTGAAGAGATCATCTCAGAGAAGGAGTTGGTAAACATAGTACTCAATGGTCTTCCCAAGATGTGGGACGCATTTGCTACAAGCACGAACACAAGGAAGGAGTATCCAACATTTGAAGAACTTTGGACTTGCTGTGCTCAAGAAGAATCAAGGATCAATGCAAAAGAGAAACCCCAAAAGAAGTACGATGATCAAGCCTTCACAACAAGATTCAAGAATTTCAGAAACAAAAGGAAGTTTGGTTCAAGGAGGAATCCAAATCAAGAGAAAGACATTTCAGAAATACAATGCTTCAACTGTTGAAAGTATGGTCACTACAAGAATCATTGTCCCGAGCTAAGGAAAAGGAAGGAGAAAAATGAAGCATCAATTGCCAAAGAAAAGGAACCTACAAAGAAGACTAAGCAGGATGAAAGAGACTTCTTCTTCTAAAGGTAACAAAAATCTTCTTATTTCTTGTACATATCTTGTTTGTATCGCCTCTGTACATATCTTGTATATATATCTCTTGGAAGATAATGTGTTTCAAGAAGAACTATACCTATGGAATAACAACAAGATAAGAATAGATATCATTAGATAATACACATGAAAGGATGAAATACAAATCATCTGGAAGCTATTGCAAGATAAGCCGAATCAATCATGAAGAGACTTAGAAGAAGCAAAGATAGAAAGAAGTCAACAATCGAGAGGAAATTGGAAAAATACTTATGACATTTTGTAGAAGACAACAAGATAGAAGCGTGGACTCTGTTAGACAAGAGAGCGAATTATATATTGCAGAAGACAATAAGGATGAAGATGGAAGCATGGACTCTGTTAGACAGAGGGAGCCGATTATATGCACTCATACATGAAGCAAGGATTAGGAGGGAGCTAATCCTATGGTCCATTGAAGATGATGAAGTATATATCCATGATAGCAGCCATGAAAGACAGTACATATCCAGTTCAACCTTAGAAGAAGTCTTCTTCAAAGAGAAGCTTTAAAGTATCCTTGGTTGTCCATTCACATTCGTGATCCTGTGATGAAAGAAAGAAATGGAATCTTTAGAGCATGTAATCCACTCCATGGACCCAAGAGCTGAACACAAGGAAGAACATGAAGATTCAAAGAAAGAAAGAGAAGCCAACAAAACCAGTCATTGTATCAAGAATCACAATATTGTCAACCTGATATAAACTCAATAAAAGCAATCAAGCAGAGGAACTGAAAGTCGTGATGAAGAACAGTGTATGGAAGACTTATGAATGAAAACATTGCGAGATCTAGAACTAGAGGTTATCCCAGATGGAGGGAAAAGACTATGATGATTATTTGTTCTAGTAAACCAGACTTATCTCTACATGAGTCATTATATCATCCGCAACATCCATAAGTTGGAGTTCTACATCAGATGAATGCAAAGAATATTCTCCAGAGAAATTGAATAAAGAGCGTATGGAGAAGCAATCTCAAGACTTTGAGGCATACCAGAAAGAGACCCTTGTATGCAGATAGAAGAAGATAACTTGGTGGATAACCTCCAATGCACAACAGAAGCATGGTAAAGATTTCCTATAACATAAAGATGATTACTCAGTAGATCAGATCTCATGATGACAGAAGAAGTGCCACATGGATATGTTCCAATTTTCCAACAATGATATACTCTTATTTTCAGAGCTACATGAAGCCTTCACAGAAAATCAATGTTCCAGACTAAAGTACATTTGAAATCAAGCATTACATTATCTGTGATGAAGTCCATAAAGGAGAAAGTGGTTCTCCAATACATATCTCCACAGATGAGCAGATGAGAAAACATTTTGGTAAAAGATGAAAGAGTTTGCGTACTCAAGCTAGAGCTCATG
>JASDQU010237062.1:4878-17010 GCA_032191745.1 Picea mariana
TAATATAACATATATAACGTAAACAATTATCTCCACATCAATCATAATGTCTTTTCACCAATATTACACATTTAATTTAAATAAAATCTTTGAAATACATATTTGCCCAATATTTTTATCCGTGAAGAAAAATGTATCAAAATTATTAAGAAAACATAAAATGGTTAAACATATTATAAAGTTAATTGGTGAGGATAATGATTTTTGAAGAAGTCAATTATACACCATTTTTATGTTGGGTCATGACAACACACCTTGCAGTTACATTCATTTGGGCAGTGGTTTCTCAAGAATTTTGTTTTCCATATGCCTGGAAACACTTGAGAATCTCATGTTTAAATGAAGAATATTGTGAGGAGCTTAGTGAGATTTGTAAAACCATTTCTCCATCTAGCTGAGAAATAAAAGAATATAATTTCCCCCATTTCATGTTTTTTGTGTGTGACTATTTATGTTCTTTACCATCTCTGTTCTTTAATTCAATTTGCAACCATGAAGTCCAACAAGTGGTATCATAGCTCAGGTCAGGTGAAAGTATGTGAGAGTTGAGGGAATATTTTCATTCATGTGTAGAGGAGAGTCCACTACATGGGAACCAAGGGTTTGGCACTTTTTATGTGAGAAGGAAACACCCTATGAGTTATAAATGCTACTAGATGCCGAGGAGAAAGTTCAGTAGGGTGACAGAGTTGGAAGCCATGGCAGTGCTTAGAGCAAGGTTTCTTCCTGGGTATACTTCTTATGTATGGCAAGTTTTGTAGCTTAGAGGATGCACCTGAAGTGTTTGACATAATTCCTCAAGGAGACAATCATGGATTTTTACGGAGGAGGAAGATTTAGATCTCATGGTCATGGTGGCATGTCAAGCATGGAAGCAAAGTGTTGATGGGCTTACTTGGATTTGAAGCAATCGTGAAAGTCTTTAATGCAAAGTTTGAGGTGGAGTTATTTTAATGTAAATGGGAATATGAATGTAAGACCTATTTAGGCATGCATACCCCGGTTTTTAAATGTCAACGATAAAGTTTAGTTGACCTAGGCCGTATAGGGGAGTATGCAATATTCTTGGATACCATGAGTTTGAAGTTTGGCAAGTTTTTGTCATGGGAAAAAGGGGAGAAAGGTAGGTAATGATTCATGGATTCGAGCACATGTTTTTGGTAGCCCATGGTTTTATATCCCATGGATCGAATACTCCATTGAAATTATCCTAGAGGTGAGGGGTGAGGGCTCACTTCACTGGCTTGGTCATATTTGGTCAAGAAAACAAAGTTTTATATCTATGTTGGTTATGGTGATAGAGCTAAGGGGTGAAAATTGTGGGATCCTACTATCCATAAATCATCAGTAGTAGAGACATGTACTATGAGAAGTTATTCAGGATTGCAAAGGGATATTTGTTTGCAAACTCAGGGAGTCATTGTATGGCCTAAGGTAACAAAGCATTAGTATAAGATGTTTGATTCCATCATGGTGAGAAGAGATTCTTAAGAAGTAAGTATTATCATTGTGTTTATGGCATATTCATTATCTTGATGTTATGTTGATGAAATTTTTGTTGCAAGAAAAACATGTTTGAGATCGATGGGTTAAAGTCTTCATTGGCTAGGAATTTTGATGAAGGATTTGGGCTCACAATAAAACAACTATTTGGAATAGAAGCATACATATATGGGAAAAATGTAAGTTGTGGTTGTCACTGATGAGGTTCAATATGAACTTTGTGAAACTGGTAAATATCCCTTTATCTTTCCATTGTAAGATTTCTTCAAGTTTATATCCTAGTAGAAATCAAGAAAGGATTATATGTCTTGTGTACCTTATGCAAATGTAGTAGGATGGTTGATGTTTGTGATGGAATTTCAAATATTTCACATGCAGTTGGGGTTTTCAGTGGACACATGAAAAAACCAGGTAAAGAGCATGAAAATGGGTGCTTCGATATATGAGAAACACGAGTATCACCCATAGTGGTTGAAATGATTTATCCTATGGTTATGTTGATTCCAAGGAGGTGGAGTGGTTCATACTGGAGAAAAATATGAATACATGTTCACACAACCAATATTGTTAGAGAAGTTGTGGTGGTTTTTGGCTTCTCTTGGCTTGCAGGAAAAGGTGATGATTGATTCATTGGGAAATGTATCAAGAAATTGTTATGAAGGTGGATATTGTTGGGTTGTGACAACACACCTTGTAGTTACATTCATTTGGGTGGATGTTTCTCAAGCATTTGTATTTCCATATGCTTGGAAACACTTGAGAATGTCCTGTTTAAATGAAAAATCTCGTGATGAGATTTTTGAGAATTGTAAACTCATTTCTCCATTATCGTCTGGGAATTAGTAAATGATATCATTGCCCATTTTTCATCTCTATTATGTGATCTCTGTTCATGAATTTTGTTTATAGATTTGAAGTCCAACACTTTATACATGTTAAACATTATTTATCAACTCATTTTCATGTCTCGAGATATATATTTTATATATCACAATAATCTGAGTCTTTTAATAAATTAATATCACAATAGCTAGCTAGAAAAGAGTAGCATTTTTTGTAAGTTAAATAATATTAATATTAAAATATCACAGAATAAAATATGTAGCGTTTTTAAATAATATTAATATTAAAATATCACAAAATAAAATAAAGTATATAACATTTTTTGGTAAGTTAAATAATATTAATATTAAAATATCACAAGATAAAGTATGTAACATTTTTTTAAAGTTAAATAATGTTAATATTAATATTTCACAAAACAAAATATAGACCATTTGAGAAATCAAGATCACATTAGTTAAAGATCTATAAATGCTATTAAAATATCACAAGATAAAGTATGTAGCATTTTTTTAAAAGTTAAATAATGTTAATATTAATATTTTACAAAATAAAATATAGACCATTTGAGAAATCAAGATCACATTAGTTAACGATCTATAAATGATTATAAGTAGTGTGACCTTTTCCACTTAAAGAAAAGAAAAATATGTATAGCATAAGTAAGGAGGGATATTATGAATATCTCCAAATAAAGGATGGGCAGTTTCCATAGACACAAAATGGGGTTAAAGAAGAGAACCATAAAAATCAAACCAATAGATTGGAAACTTAACAAAGAGTCACGGGAGCAGTACTTAGAAATAGATTCTAAGCCTATGCAGAATCTATTAACATTTTAGCCTATTAGTATCCATATTCATGAAGTTGGGGGTGATTATAACCTCACAAACCTAGCTACAATTTAGACTATGATTTGGTAATGAAGATTATCATCATGTTCATTGTAACTTGCAGAGTTGTGCACATGGGTGAGCCCATGTGGGCTTGCATGTAGGCATTCCTTAAGACTATAACTATTATCCTTGGTTAACTCCCCGTGTGGGCTTGCATGTAGGTATCCCTTAAGGCTATAACTATTATCCTCAGTTAACACTTCATACATGAAAATCAAGACTAGCGTTAAATGAGGAAATAAATATTAAAATAAATCAAGATACATTTTCATCAAGACTAGATTCAGTCATACAATTATATGATCACCTCATCCATTATAAACTATTATGCCATTTACCTTATATGCAATATATTCAAATAAATAATATATTACTTCGATATTTAAGATATGGTCCATCACTAGACTATTATGAATTTGCATCTGTAGTTTGAATATAACAAGTGGAGCTACAAGGTAGTAAGTCCCTGCCTTCGAGGATTTCCTTATTAGTATTGAATATTGTGATAGTTCATGGGATGAAAGAAATTAAATAAATTTTAGAAGCAAGTGATTCGTTCACTTTATCTTTTCAGTGACTCTTGAGAAAATTGTGCAATAGTTCATGAGATGAAAGACATTAAATAAATTTTAGAAGCAAGTGCTTTGTTCACTTTATCTTTTCAATGACTTTTAGAAAATTGTGCCATGTGGAGTGACATAGATCTTCTAGCTTGGTTTGTTTTTTATTACATTATGTCATTTTCTATTGTTATTGGGTGCAAGTAATTCGGTTTATCTAAAAATTATGCTAGTAAAAAACGACAATGAACCTGGAATTCATTTTCAAAAGTAAAATATTTTTAAACATGTTACTTTCAATTTTAAAGAAAAAATATGTTTGGTGATCACTATTTTCTTTGGGAAGAGGTTTCAGATGGGCCTTTAAAGTGAGCATAGAATATTTTGAGGTAGTAGCCTAGTATTAACATATAAAATTTACCAGTTATGAGCCTAAGTGTGAAAATATGCTTTATTAATGTGGATAGTTTGAGGACAACAAATAATGGAAGTTGTTATTTGAACTTTGTTGTATTAAGATACAGGTTAGGTTTGAACCATTTTACTCACTTTATATGTTACAAGGACTTTAATATATATGTGAACTTCAAAGCTTTAACTTAGGATAAAAACTAAAATTATCTTGTAAAAATTGTTAATGTTTGTTAAAACTTTGGATTAAAACGTGTTGAATTTCCTCTTTTTTTTTCACTTAAAATTTCACATTATATTCATAATAATATAATTTTGAATATAATTTGTTTACAAAATCATTACATCATGAGAAAAGACGATCGTTTTATGGGTAGACCCATATATAGGAGACGCTCATACATTCAAATAAAAATCCAAAACTTGTCAAAGATACCCTCTTTAGCAAAGTTACCAATAGACTAATATCAAGGCAAAAAAAACTCCCTATCAAAGAGGGAAAATAAAACAACTACAAGCCCAAAATATCCATGAGTTCTAAAGAGGACTCACTAATGATCAATACATATTTAAAAAGAGAGTAGGGTCCTCATGGCCACCTTCCCATTGATTGTAGACAATTATCCCTCAACATATATAAAGAGCCTTTTTGGATAGATCGTCAACTTCTTTGTTTTCTTCCCTATATATGTGCGCAAAGGAGATATATATGAATAGAGGGAGGAGTTCAGAAATTATATCCTTCTAGCCATCTAAAGTTTCCACCGTTAGCGAGCCTTTCTGATTGAGCAAATCAATGACTATCATTGAATCCCTCAAAACATGTAAGCCTTCAAGCAAAAATCAAAGTAGCCCAAGCTCCCATGAGCTCTGCCCTGGAATTTGTACCACTTCCACAGTTTAATGTTCATCTTACTCCTTATCTTCATATATCTTTAAGACTATGCCTGCACCACTAATTTTTCCATTTTGTTGAGTAGCCCCATCAAACCAAGCAAGAGCTTTATTTACAAGAAGGATTGTAGTTGAAAGCCTAGGGACATAAACTTTAAGTTTTTTCCCCAAATTTCCCAATGCTCCTAGAGAAATATATACAACTCTCAAAGTGGAGGGGGTCCCTTCCTTAAATATATAATTATTTCTATCCAACCAAATGTACTAGCAAATATAAGCAGGGAGAGCTTGTAAATTAAAATTCTAATTTGCCTAGTTTTGGAAACATTCATTCACCGATATGCCATTCCAACCATAAGTGAGATTTAGAGCATTTTTCAATTTCTCCCAAACTGATGTAGTAAAAGAGAAATTAACAAATAGGTGTTTACCTGATTACCTCTTATTTTTGCATAGATAGCATAATCTTGGCCCCTTCCAACCTCTTTTTTGCAAATTTTTCCAAGTTAAGATTTTTTTTTTCTAGCGAAGAGCCAAACAAAAAGATTTATCTTCAATGAACAGTCCCATTTCCATAGTTTCCTCCTCCAGCCCCCTATTTTGAATCTCCTTAATTTATTTGATAGGGATTCGTAAACATTCTTGACAGATATTTGTCCTGACATATCACCACTTGTCCAAATTAATTCATCCGCCCTATCCACTAAAATGATGTCTGTATCAATCAAATTTTGCATGTATCTATCCCATTCCAAAGAAAGTTCCTCAACCAAACCCAACTCATCACTACCAATCCATAATGAGCCTATCGATCCCCTTGGAAAAACCCAACTCGCTTGATACAAGAGATGAATGTTTCCTTGGTTAAGACTGTTCACCATCTCCTGTGATAAAAAAGAGTCATGTCCCAAACCTAAGATTGCAATTTTCCCAAATGAAATAGAGTGTCCTGAGCCTGGATTGCAAACCAAACATTGTAGTATAACGGGTAACATATTCCGAATATTTTTCCAAGACTGAGACCCAAAGGAAGTAACTGAATCCGACGATCGTAACCATGTCAACACCGATCCATGAGGAGAAGATTTTTCCTTGATCACCCTTTTCCAGATACCCGAATTCATCAAATCTATCCATAAGGTGTTTGTTGCCAAAGCTCTGTAGAAAACAAATATGTTTCATAGGCCCCATCCTCCATAGTGTTTTGGTTTTGTTATTGATTTCCAACTGCTTAAATGATAACTCTGTTTGATTTTATTTCCTGACCAGAGGAAAAAATTACTCATCTTGTGAATCCTATGGAGAACCAAAATAAATATATGAACAAGAGCCATCTAGTAGACCGATTGTCTCTCTAAAACCTCTTTTATTAACACAAAGTGTCCACCTAGGGAGAGCCATCTATTACACCAGTGATTAATTCTGGTCTCGAACTTATCGAAAAGCCATTTCTAATCCTCCACTTTATAACTATTTGGCTTCAAAAAATACCCCAAATATTTAAAACCTACAATAATCTCTTTGTAGGAGTAAAGGAATACGTCTTTTAAAGAATGGAGAGTTTCCGGAGAGACTCCAGAATGTAAGAAAACAAACTTCTAAACATTTATCACCAATCCCGAAGCACGACAAAAAGTGAGGAGAATATTTTGGATTTTCTCCCATTTTGCAATATAATCTCTTGACATTATAAGAATGTCATCGACAAACAGTATATGAAGAACCTTTATCAATATGGAAACCTTTATCCCTGATAGAGTACCATCAGCTTGTGCTTTCTTTAAAGAAAGACTAAGACATTCATAACCAGAATGAAAAGAAGGGGCAACAACGAGCAACCCTATCTAAGTCCTCTGTTGATCTGGAAAAAGTTTGTTGCCTCTCCATTTATCAAGATTTCATAAGTTGTAGAGGTTACACAGGCCATAATCCAATTGGTTGTTGGTAGCCCGAAGCCACATTGTAGCAGAATTAACCATAGGAAATTACATTTGGTACGGTGATATGCCTTTTTAAAATCAAGCTTTAGGATTATGGCTTGTAGTTTTTTTATTTTTAATGTTGTGTAAACATTCCTGTGTAGTGCCGATAGAATCTTAAATTTGTCTTCCTTTAAGAAAACCCAACTGCTCTTCTGAAGGTGATCTAGAAAAATTTGGCATGATTCGCTTTGCAATAACTTTAGAAATGATCTTGTAACATAAGTTACAGAGTGCAATTGGACAAAAATCATTGAAGGAAGAGGGGCTATTAAATTTGGGAATCAATGCCATTGGTGCTTCTGGCTAAGTTTATTTGGGTCAGGTTTCTGAATAATTCTTCTTTTTCTGATATGTCTTGTTCACATGATTCGAGAATGAGTTGCAGGTTCTTAACTTTTTTTTTTCTAGCATGCTTTAATTTTTTGATCCGCTTTGGGGAGGCGAGATCCTCTTGTCTTCTTTTCAGATCCAAGCTGTTGATGGCATGGTTGGAAAAAGGGGTCAACATCTGTTCATAGAAATGTTTATCATTTTTTAAATTCATCTGCAAATGTTCGTGCAAATCATTTTCCCTCTTTTGAAAGGAAGCTATATTTTGTGATGTTTCTTAGGCTTCAGTAACTAGCTTCATTATTTTCTTGATGTTTTTCTCTACAAGGGCTCTACATGATGGGAGGAGGCTAGAGGATACCTTTAACTTGGCTGTAGGGGTAGCAGGCACATTTTTTTCTAAAGGACTAGAAAACTCCGGGGTAGCAATGAAAGCCTCCTCAAATTCCTTGACGCGCTTTTTTAGTCTGGCATTCTCCTCTTTGATTCCTACAATGGAATCATCAAGAGAATCACCGGTTATGTGGTGAAATAAGAAGATTTGGGATGGCCGCATTTTCCTAAAGTTAATCTCTGTACGAGATTTTCCTTTCTTATTTTTTACATCTCTCTTTTCAATGACCATATTTTTAGATTGGCTGTAAAAAACAATGCTCTGGAATACGAAAGATTCATCTTCGTAAAAAATGTCGGTCCCAACTATTTCCATTGTGGAACTATGGTGCAATGCGTCTACGGACGAGCCAACTTTGTGCATGTGCTCAGTTTCAATTTCAAGTTGCATATGTTCACTTTCAATTTTGGGTTCGTCCACCTACCCTACAATGTTTTTTCACTTCTTCGTCAGGGGAACTTTGTGAGAACTATCAATTTTTGTGCGAGGAGGATTCTTATCTCCTCCTCCATTTGAATTTTTTTGGGTTGCTTTCTTACTGGGGTGGGTTGTTGAAGAGATGCTCCGTGATGTCATTCTCTTGGGAGTGCTGGAGGGGGACTCGACACTCTTCTCACATGATACTTTTCCCTGGTGTCTGTACAATTCAGTCACTATTTGCAATGTCTCTATGTCGAATTCGCTAGAAGCAAGAGTGTTGTCATCATTGTCTCTGTCTTCGGTCAGACGTCTATGGATAAAAGATCTGCTAAATCCAACTACTAGTAAATGTTCTCGAACAATCCCATTAGGGTCAAACCCTTTTAGGCTTTCAACATATGTTAGGTTCAAGTTATTGAAATAGCCTGTGAATTCGTCAATCTTGTTGACATTTCTGCACACGAGGTCCCCGACTTTCCAGGGAAGAGGAATGAACTGTTTTTTTTCTTGTCATGGAAAAAATGAAACCAATGGTTGTATTGCCTTGTTATTTCTGTAACAAACATCTTGTTCGTGATGTGGCATGGAAGGAAAGTAGGATTTTCCTTGGAGCCAAAGACCATTAGTACACTATGATTTTCCTTTTGTTCAAGTCTCCCCTTCCTGTTCAAAAACTTGGTTGCCTGGCCAGACATCTAGGGAGCATCCTTCCCTAAAAATAAATCTTTGAAAACTGAGACAAAGTCATTAAAAAATTCATAAAAACAATGGGAGGCCTTATGCCTCCATAGGACCTGGTACCAGAATGTTACCGGGTCGAATTCACAGTTTATTTTCTTGGAAAGACACAGTTTTGGAAATGCACATCAATGCACTATTGTGAAAATCAAGTAGGATGACATATAAAATTTATTCGATTCTTTGATTCATGACATCTCAGAACAGATTTCAATTGAAATTAGCTTCCCCCAATCGAAAATGAATTGTTCCTTGACTTTGAAGTACAAAATATAAATAACTATACGGGAAATGCTTGCCGTGGATTCCTGTCCCGTTATTCTTGTAAACAACCAAGCAATTTCCCGGAATCGATTTCTAAAGGAACTTACCTGCAACTTTGTGATATCTTCAGGAACTATTGTTGGGTATTCGAGGAACTCGGCTAAGATGTCCAACCCATTATCATGTTTTTCTTGGAATTGCTTGCAGTCTTGTCCTCTGAAGGTGAATGTTGGCTACGAAAATTTTAACATCTTATGAAAGACCTGGGGTGACAAAGAAATAGGAGAATGGTCGCACAGTGGAATAATTCTTTGTCTCGAAATATATTTTTCGGCGCACCAAGAGACCACCTCCTTACAGTCAAAAAACTCAGGGATGCAACCTGCATGAGAGATTCTAGAGGTCCAAATCACTTCGTTCTGGGCGGAACAGGGTGAATAGTAAGAGTATGCCCTGGATCACTGGAGTTTCTAGTCCTGATGTTCGAAGATATTCACTTTATCTCCACAAAATTGTTGTCGACTTGTTGCCATAAGTTTAAAAGAACATTTTTTTGCTATAGACGATGATTGAAATGAAGAGTTGGAAGGGATAATATAATGCTGCGGAAATCTTGGTCCAATGTGTGTGAATGGGATATCTCCTTGAGACTTTCGCTCATTAATGACAATTTCGACGGCTGTTGCATGATACGCTATTAACATTAAAGGCTAGTAATTGCAAACATAGAAGTGCGAACATGGTGGATATGGAAATGAGCGATTAAGCATTGGAGATTTCTTGAACGGGCCAATGTGACAACCCATGTTTTAGATGAACAATCAGAAGGGACAATATAACTCTCCACAGATATTGGTTTAATGCATATTAATGGGATACATCCTCGAGCGTTTCGCTGATTAATGACAGTGTTGACGGTTCGTGCATGGTGAGTTGTTAGCATGAAAGGTTACTAATTTCATATTAAGAAATAAGTACAAAGGTCATGGGGACGGGAAAGAGAAGTTAAGGAGTGTATAATTATCAAAAGCGATCGTGAGGGCTTCAAAATAGGGTTACAAGGTACAATTGTTAGAGGTGAGGGTGCGAGGGTCAAATTGTATGTCTCAGAAATTTTTGAGTGCAGTACACATAACACCGAAGAGGGTATGATAGGACAATATAGAGGGAAATTTGTATATCACGGAATTCCAAGCAATGTTTGTAGGACACAGAGCAATGAAGGTGAAAAAGTGAGCCTGCCTATCCGGGAACCCACAATCAAAAAAGTGGCTCAAGTATGGAATAGAGAAACGATTGGGAGGATTCGTTTTCGCTAATATATTGAAACTTGTAATATATATCCCATTGCTTGGAAAGATATTTTATGCATGTCTCTGGGCAGAAAAGAGAAAATAAGAGAAGATAAATTAATTTAAATTTGAGGAGTCGAGCTTTAATTAAATTTCACTGTCTCGTCGACGCTTTTGCTTTTTAATGGCGGTCTGTATAGTTGTTGCATGATGAAATATTATCATTAAACCTTGGTTGGGCACAGTAAATAGTTCCTATGAATTGGATATTTCCTTAACCCACCAACTCAAGGAACTGCGAAAGAGATTCCATGAAATGGGAAGGTATGGAAAGTCGTCGGACGGGATTCAAAATTATGGTGACATTGGTTCCCCAGGAGATGTAACTTCACGAGGGTCAAATTGTATGTCTCAGAACTTGAATGCAAAATGTGTACCATGGAAGAGGGGATGATATGGGAGTTTGGAGGTCAATTTGTATATGGAAGACCCTTTCGGTCATTAATGACATGTTTAAGGTTCATGCACAACGAAGTGCTAGCATTAAAGCTTGCCAATTGCATTTCCAAAGTGAATTAGGAAGGCGTCGGTGACATGGAACGCCAAGTAAGGAATGGCTAATTATCAAAAGTAGTTTGTGATGCTTCTAAATAGGGCTACAAGATACAACCAACAGAGGTGAGGGCCCGAGGGTCAAATTGTATCTCTTGGGAGTGTTGAGCGCAAAACGTGTAACATGGAAGAGGGCATGATGATGCATTCTTGCATACAAATTGTATATCGCTGATCCGGATTTTATGAGTAGAACAAAATGACTACATATTATTAACAGATGCTTAACACAGAATAACAGAGATACAATAAAATTGGTTTTCTATTCAATAAGGAAATAAGCTGAAACTATAAAATGCAGCGGAAAACAAGCTTGCTAGAATGGTGGCGGCTTATCTCTGAGAAGAGATGTGATGGCTGTGCTCATTTTGCAAGAAGATGATTACAATGAGGCTCTGAAGGCCTTTTTACAATAAACAGGAGCTTCAAAAACCCTAAACATCCAAAAACCTAACCCTGGGAGATGAAGCGCCAAAAGTCATGTGGGCCCTGTTTGGGTCGTAACTTTTGCATATGATCTTCGTTTTAGGCGTACGATAGCCCATTGGAAAGATCTATCCAAGGAATACAACAGTTGCCCAAAATTTCATAATGAAAATTTGTGATTGCAACATACCCAAAAAAACATCGTTTAGGGCCTCAAAACGGCTCCGGAAGTTCAGGACCCGAAAAACTGCTAAAAATAGTAAATTACCAAAATTGCCAGAAAGCTGTTTTGAGCTAGCTGGAACATGTGGGTGGCCACCGATATCCACCTGGATCAATCCTCTCTCCTTAAGAAGCAATGGTCTCCATTGCATTGAGTTCTCCCATTAGATGAGGAAATTTCTGCTGAATTTGGTCCCGGGTGAGCCACTTGCCTTGGTGTAGGAGCTGCCCAGCTTCGACGACTCGATAAAAATGGATCCTTTGTTGTCGAGTGCCCTTGATCTGTGTGTCCACAATTTTATCACTGGATTCCTGTTGTATGCAGTCGGGGTTGATCTTTGTTGG
>JASDQU010237065.1:0-10098 GCA_032191745.1 Picea mariana
AGCCTCTCAAGTTGATTTCGGGCTAGATACCTTGCCCTTGCGTGTGGATCGGACTGTCGACTGTCCCCCCAGGCTTTATTGTTGTTGGTGGTAACCTTAGTGGCCTATCTTCTTAGGGTCTTACACAAGGTGACTATGAAGGAACAAGTCTTCACGATACCTGGAATCGATGTTGGCCAAACTCACTCGGGCTCTTTGGAGGGTATACCCACGATTATGTGTGGGAGCTTGCACCAGGGTGTAAGTCCGTTAAACAGGTCATCAATGTAACTTTTCCACACTAGCCCAGCCCCTTCTCATCTCGTTGTTGCGACGTTGGATTTCATCACCAACTAGTGACTTCAGAATTAGAAGGTCTTGTTTGCTTGGTGTTGTTTCCTAGATTTTTTACTAGTGCATGATGTTTGTTTACCCAAGTTGACCATAGAATTTTCTTCATAAGTTTTTAACTCGTTCACAATTGACCCTCCACGTCGTTCACATAGAATGCAAGGCTTATCCCCAGAAAATCTGGAAGGTTCTCAACCCTTGCCTACCAGCTCACCGGAGGGCTCTTCTCAACAGAGTGAAGTCTAAGACGTCACCACTCCACAAGTGGAAATAACTAACTCTCTAGAACGGTTCCGAATTACCAATTCTCGAGAGGACTTTCGACTTCATCCCAACTCTGAGAGACGTATTATGTGAGTAAATTCTTCTGGAGACTTAGTTGTTTTGTCTTCTGGATCACCGACTGAATCTTTTCCAGAACCTGAGGGTCAAGATCCTTTTTGGACTACTGGCGTTTTTAGACGGGATGTCTTTGGCTCAGGAGCAGGCGTTGATATCACCGTCTCCCCTGTGTTCCCCGAAACCTCTGACCCAGACGCAATACCTTTTACTACTGCTTATTATTTTCCTGGTACAGAAGCTCTGCGAGCTGACCACATCTTGACTCTCCCTTTACAAATGGTCCATTACACAGAAACTACGAGTCCTCACACCGGGATCACCGCAGCTAGCCAAGACCCTATTGACACACCGCTTTCGCCCAGAGTCACCCCAACTCTTCCACCCAGATACCGTGCTTTGAATGCCTCTATTCCCGTTCCTACGCAAATCACATCCGTAACTCTTGGTGGTCCCTCTTCATCTGGGCACTCTCCTCCCGGTTTCATCCCGACACTTCCTCCACCCCCTCTCAGAGGACCTTTTCCACCCTCTATCGGAGGCGCTGATCCTAATGGAACCATTTCGTCGTTCACACCAAATTACCAGATTCCTGTTGGTGGACAATTTCACTAAGGAGGCCCAACTCAACCCCCCCTTGCAGGGAAAATCCCGATTGGAACACAACCCTCGATTGGAACACAACCCTCGATCAGAGCACAACCCCCATCGACCCCACCCTATGGATAGAACATACCTCCATCCTTGGCCTAGTATTGGAACCATCTGATACAACATAATCCTCAATCGACTGGGGGGCAACAGCCTCCAGCTACATCCACTATACCTCCTTCATTGGTCAAACCATCTCCCACGACTCCACCTACCAACGGTCCTCTTCATCTCGAACGACCGAGCATTGACACAGTTCTTCGCCCTCCTCCAAAGGGCGTCGTTCAAAAATCGGCTTTCAATTCTCATGCCCATGCTGCCCAGAACTACAATATTATTGAAGATCTGGCCCAAGCACCATCTGTGATGTCAGCCCTCGAAGTCCTTCAAAGTTGTCCTATACAACGGAAGGCACCGTTGAAAGCTATCGGTGCAATCGACCCTACGGATACAAACTTAATAATTTTTGACTTGGAAGATCACATTCCAAGGTTACCCCCTCAACTCGCATTCCAAATACAAGTTGTTGTCTCCGACAAAAACATTTGTAGAACTGTTATCGATGAGGGTGCCTCGACGTGTGTCATGTCTATTACCTGCTGGAAAGCCATCGGCTCTCCCTCTTTGCTGAATCCCACAACACACTCAAAGCCTTTAATGGATCCGGTTTTAAACCTTATGACGTCCTCCCTTCGTTGCCAATCATGTTAGAAGGCAAAACGGTCCAAGTTGAAGTGGAAGTCTTTGACGCTCCTCTCGATTACAATCTTCTGCTTGGCCGTAGCTGGATTGATTCCATGCGTGCAGTTGTGTCGACTCTTTTTCGCGTTGTACGTTTCCCACATCAAGGAAAGGTAATTACCATCGACCAATTAGCCTTCTTTAAATCAGATACGCATACTGGCAATGTACCGTTCATCGCCAAAACCCCCTCGGATACGAGAACGTCGGTGTGGGTCTTCTTAAAGACTCCTCGTTAATGGGTACTTTCCCCATCCCACCACCCGATGTTCCACACCCGTCTGTCGCTTCAATCAACATGATCTCCACCTCTATTCATGGAACCCCCGTGTCTCACGACCCATGGATGGTACCCGACCCCGACGATCATCTTCATTACGACAATGAAATTCCGTTGAGCCCGGTCGAATCTGCCTATCAGGCCATTCAATCGGAAACTCCTTCTACCCCCTCTCTTGGTGATTTATCTCCAGATCTGTTCCGTGTCATTTTTCCCATAGACAAAATGATTATGTCTACTATGGAAGACACCCCATGGGATGATGGACATCATCGTTCCATCCTCTTCCAGGAACAACACACCATCGAGAGCTACCAACGGATCTCGACCCCCTTGACCGTTGTCGTCATTTCCACTGTTCCCGAGTCTACACACGATGTGTTTTCCGAAGGGAACTTAAGCAATATCTCACCCACCATTCCCCTCAACATATCCATAAAACCTGGAATTGTCGAAAATGTGCACATCGGAGCTTCGTGTTCCCCTGACGAAATCATCACCAACAAGTCACTTTTCAAAGAATTTCGTGACGTCTTCGCCTGGAGCTATGAAGAAATGCCAGGTATTGACCTCGACATTGTGATACATGAGATCAAGACATACCCAGACGCTAAACCTGTTCGACAACGCCTTCGTCCGGTCCACCCACGTAAAGCGGCCGCTATCAAGCTTGAAGTCGAGAAACTTCTCAAAGCCGACTTTATTTACCCGGTGGCTCTCACTGACTGGATTTCCAATCTTGTCCCGATCGACAAGAAACAAGGCACAATTCGCGTGTGCAATGATTATAGGGATATTAACAAAGCATGTCCTAGAGACAAATTTCCTACCCCTTTCGTCGACCAGATTGTTGACGATTGTGCCGAAAGTGAAATCTTCTCTCTGATGGATGGTTTCTCCAGATATAATCAAATCAATATTGTTCTCGAGGACCAACAAAAAACTGCTTTTATTTGTCCTTGGGGCACTTTTGCTTATCGGAAACTTCCTTTCGGTCTTAAAAACGCTGGCGCAACTTTCCAGTGTGCTATGTCTTATGCCTTCCATGATATCAAGCACATCATGCAGCCATATCTTGATGACTTACCCGCTCATTCCATGCACCGGGTCGATCATCCAATACACCTCCGAGCCATTTTCCTCCGATATCGTTTCTACCATATACGCTTGAATCCTTACAAATGCGTTTTCTACGTAGAATTTGGCCGACTTCTAGGCTTTATTGTTTCACGTCAAGGGATCCAGGTAGATCCTTTGAAGGTCGAGGTGATTCTCAATCTCCCTCCTCCTTCTTCACTTCGCCAGTTACAAAGTTTGCAAGGGAAAGCAAACTTTCTTCGTCGTTTCATCCCAAACTATGCCGAGATAACTCTTGGATTTACGCGACTACTGAAAAAGGGTCCGAGTTTGTATGGGATACCATCACAAACAAAGCTTTCGAAGCTCTGAAACTGTCCCTGACACGTGCTCCGCTTCTCTTCCCCCCCGATTACAGTCGCAATTATTTCATTTACCTCATAGCCTTGGATTACACCATCGCTATGGTTCTTGTCCAGAAGGATGATTCTCATGAAGAACATGTCATCCATTACTTGAGTCGAAGCCTAACGCCTACCGAAACCAAGTATTTACATGTCTAAAAATTGGCCTTGGCAGCCGTCCAAGCAGTCCAACGTTTCCGGCACTATATTCTCTCTCTCAAGACTACGGTAATTTCTAACTGCAACCCTATGCAACACATTCTCACCGGTCAACTGCTAGGGGGAAAATACTCCAAGTGGATCGTGATACTATAGGAGTTTGACTTAGAATTCGAATGCGCTAAGTCCAATAAATCCTTAGTTTTTTCCGAGTTGATATGCGACTTTCCCTACTCTGAAATGAAAATGTAGCAGCCGATTCATTACCTGATGAATCCCTTTTCCTAATTAGTTCTGATGATCTTTGGTACGGAAATATCATCATATATCTCCAAACCTAGACTTTTCGGCCTAATTTGTCCAGTATTGACCGATGTTGAATACGCTACCAAGCTCGTCAGTATATTATCCTCGGTGATACTCTTTATCGTCGTGGGATTGACTCAGTTTTTTGACGCTGCCTCACGTTTGACGAAGCCAAGGAAGCCTTAAATGACTACCATTCTGGAGCCTGTGGTGGTCATATGTCCGGGTATGCTACTGCCCAGAAGATCCTATGAGCAGGGTATTTTTGGCCTTCTTTATTTAACGACTGTATAATTGCCATCCAAAAATGCCACGCTTGCCAGACCTACAACCATAAAATATGACCACATCCCGCTCCTCTTCATCCTATGGTCTCTGTCGGTCATTTTGTGAAATGGGGTATCGATTTCATGACATGTCACCCCCACTCGGTCGGGGGGCATGGATACATTATTGCAGCCGTAGATTATTTTACGAAATGGGTCGAGGCGATGTCGACATTTGACAATACCGGAAAGACCGCAATATTATTCATATTCAATCACATCATAGCTCGTTTTGGTGTTGCTCAGGCCATCGTCACCGATCACGGTAGCCACTTTAGAAACTTCATGATGTCCGAACTCACTAAAAAGTTGGGTCTTCACCACGAAAACTCAACACCCTATTACCCACAAGCCAACGGCCAAGTCGAAGTAATTAACAAAATTCTCATAACCATGCTTCTACGAATGATAGGGATTCACAAAAGGAGTTGGCACACAATGTTGTTTTCAACATTGTGGGCTTACCGGACGTCCGTTAAGTTTGCTACCGGGTTTACACCATTCCGGTTAGTCTATGGTCTAGAAGCCATCCTGCCAATTGAATGTGAGATACCCTCCCTAAAACTAGCCATCGAACTCCTACCAAACACTTCTGCCGAAGAAGAATGTATATTGTATCTCATGCGATTAGATGAAACTCAACGCGACGCTACCCTAGTCATAGAAGCCCAGAAGAAACGTGTCAAGGCCCAATACGAAAAACATGTCAAACCTCGCGTTTTCTCTGAAGGTGATCTGGTTCTCCTTTACGAACAAGATCGGGATATGCTAGGAGCTAGAAAATTTGAAGCTATGTGGCGAGGTCCTTACATCGTTAGACGAGTGCTAGAGAAAAGAGCTTACGAGTTAGTAGATTACGATGGTATCCTTTTGAGTGAACCCAAAAATGGGTTGTACTTAAAGAAGTACTATGCCTAAGATCACCTGTGCATGAGTACTTGTATTTTATTGTATCATACTTCTTTTGTGTTACTATAGTACGTTTTTTTTCGTTATTTGGTCTCTACCCTTATGTTACATTGTGTTTGGTTTCCAGATTTCAGAGTCTTCACTACCCCACATTGGCTTCGCTGATGGCGCTAGCCGTAGTACTCAGAACCTTGCTTCTGCTGCTTGGGCAATTTATGCCCCTACAAATGAACTTATCACTCTATGAGGTGTGTGTCTCGGCCGTGCGAAAAACAATATTGCAGAGTATAGCGCCGTTATTGAATTGTTGATTGATGCTATCTTTCTCGGTATCCATCACTTGGTTGTACGACTCAATTCGCAGCTAGTAGTACTACAGTTAAGTAATGTCTATGCTATTCGAAGTCCTAATTTATTGCGGGTATATTTACGAATTCGCCTCTTGGAACGTTATTTTGATTATATTGAGTATCAACATATTCCTAGATGTCTAAATACATTAACTGATGCATTAGCTAACTGTGTATTAGAAAGACATTTGGGCCATTTATAAACCAATCACATCACATGTATCACATAACATAAGATAAGCCAGTAGAAGATGTATATATGTATATAACAATCAAATTTTTTTTACAAAAAAAGTTCTGTCCGAGGACCAAAATTTCAAAATCAGAAGCTCATAGCTTCTACAAAGTGAAGTCATGGGTGACGCTCGCGATAACACACGACTGCCTGGGAAACCCTACGAAGTAGTTGGCCAATAGAATCTGACACGCCCACCATATGGCGCTGATAACGCCGAGGGACCTCTCCGATAGGCATGTCTGGAATGTCAGCAGTCAACCCCTCTAAGTTTTGCTCCACTGCCTCATAATCTTCATCATCCCATCGTGGCACTGGAGCCACCTCTCCTCGTCGCTGAATAGGAGAGGTACCCGGAGGTCGATAAGGCCCCACGTCTGTGTCATCAAAAAGAATTTTTGTAATTAAACCTTGGACAAACATAAAAACATTAAATATGATAAAACTCACAAAAACATTTAAAAGTGAAAAAATGTGTACTTCTTACCTAGATCTCCCCACTGAGCATCCTCAGGTAAGGCCAAATCCGGATCCCCTCAGAAATCCAACCCGGCATAGGCATAATCGTCGACCATCAACATCTGTGGTCGCAACCAGTCAAAGAAGGAATCATTGTATTTAATGATAGGCCCAACTACATGTCGGGCCATGAGATTGCACCACCTCAACATCCTCAGATCCTATGGGGCCGGTAAACCCCACTCAACCTATAATCTCAACAAGGGGACCCTCTCGAGAAAGAAGGACACCAAAAGAGATCCGTACCCGAATTGCTTCAGGTTACCTCTCCTACATTTTGTCAACTTCCTCTTCATGCTATGAAGGACTGCGTCTGACTAGTTAAAGACCCAAGGCTTAGTACACTCTATGGCATACTGAAAATAGCTCTGGAGAGCCATGTGTGGAGAAACACTCCCATCCATACGAGCAATGGTGAACAAGATAGTGCGAAGGGTCAAATCCTGGACCCACCAAATGGCCACCTTTCCTTTGCTTCTTTCTGCCTCTGGAACATAGTATTGACGACAATACTCACTCATAGGCAGCCCACCACCTCGGCCACCGGTCAAGCTAGTGTGGTACCCATGCCATGATAGTCCCGTCAGAAAGTAAATGTCCTAAATATCCAAAGACAATGTGTGGACCCCCACGTGGAATACTTGTTGGTCCACGTCCCACATATGAACGAGGTACTCCAACAACTTGACTTGGGCCCTCATGCTCGGAATCCGAAAGAATTTCAAGAGACCACAGTCTCGAAGAGAGGCAACGGTGCCCGGGTCATTCTTGGCAATAGCATCATCCTCTTCATGCTCTCTTTCGCGCTACTCCAGTGTCGTGATGGTTAAAGGCCTACATAAGAACCGTAAGAAGAGAGTTAGCAACTCATTTCAAGCCTTGGCATATTTTTCAGTGAGCAAAACTCAAAGTAAAATTTCATTTTGCGGCCCTCGCAGGTGCCCCTTTAGCACAGTGCGAGGTTCTCGCAGGTGCCTTTGGGGCCACCTGCGAGAATCATGCATTCTTGCAGGTCCCGTATGGCTAGCCTGCGAGAATGCCTGGGTGCAAGTTTTGGCCCTAAAACAAATTGAAAAACTTGAATTTTGCCAATAAAAACAAAAAATTGAACTATGAAAAGGTAGAAGACAGAGAGCTTACCTTGCTGACAGAGACGGTTCGCCAAATGGTTGCTTGTACCTTCCGCACTCAAGCACTAAAATTCAAGGGCAAAAGAGGGGTTTTTTGCTAAATTCTTGGCAAAGTTACAATGACTATGGTAAAATCCCTTTTACCCACTTATATTTACTTTTTACCATTTTTGGTTGATTTTTATATTGTTTTATTTCATCAAACCTTATGCCTAATAGCCCTATGAGTGCGACTTTTTGCAGATATGACGACTTTGAAGTCCACATGAAGGAGTACGAATATTTTCTCTTTTTCATCGCATGCTTAATTGTTTTTTATGGTTTTTAGACAAAACCTCGAGCTTGGTCTTTGTTCGTTCTTATGCTCGAAAATACATGAGAACGTAATCAAGCACACTTTTATCACTTTTTCGAGCTCATCAAGGTTATACGAAAAAGGAAGCCCTTGAAGTCCTCTTTAAGCTCTTTTCAGACTCTCTAAACATGAAAAGATTGTCGAGCGATCTTGCTATTTTCACGCTCGTTAAAGTATTTGAAGAAAGCGTCTATTGAACGATAATTTATCTCTTTTTTGGTCTCATCAGACTATTTTATGAAAAAGGTACTGAAAGAGTTCTCTTTTGAGTGTTTTTCCAGACTCTATAATCATGAAAAACCTTCGAGTTTTCTATCTTTGGACTCGTTAAACAAACATCGAAAGACCTGTAATGGGAACGAACCACTCCTTCCTAGGGTTCGTTAAACATACTCCGAGGGACTCATCCAAAGGATCAGCTTACATCAACAAGCATATGTTATCCTCCTCAAGATTGCCTAAAAATAAAGAGGTACTCGCCAGAAATGGTGGGGATTTTTTTTTGAAAGGGACGTGTTTTCGTATTCATATTATTGGCAGTAAGTATCGCTCTTGAACATGACACCCCCTATTCATTATCTGAAGCCGGTTTGGGAAATCAATTTGTCTCTCATTCGACTTGTTACAAGGTCATATTCTGAGTTGTCTTTGAGTCAATGCTGTCAAATCCCTGGTCGTGTCTTTCATATGTTCAAGAGAAGTTCATCTAAAACCTTTATTTGAGTCGACCATCTGCAGTTGTCCATTCTCTCTGTGTCGGCCTTCCCTATGTCCAGTGCAACCCACATCATACTTTGTTTCACCTTCAAAATCTGTTACTCATTTCGTGTCATTGACGGGGGATACATCAAGGCCCTCCTGTGATGAGTTTTGTTTCGTCGACTCCAGCTCATTATCCGGAAACAAGACTTAGAAATTATTTGGTACCTTGGAACTTGCATGCCTCAATGGCAGGTTCTCTCACTTTCGACAGTGGATTTTCATCATTGACCCCTGATCGGGAGATTCCGTTGAATGTTCGACCTCAGCTCATTTATTCACATTCATTGGATTGTACTAGCGTACCTTGGGAGTCATTGACATTAATGGTGATTTCCCTCGCACTTGTTAACGGTTTCATCAATGATCGGTAATCAAGTGGTTTCTACCATGTTTGACTTCGGCACATGTAATCACATATCTATATTCGTACTTTCAGGTGACAGGATTGAAGACCCTGGATTTCGTCTTTTTGATCCAGGCTGCGATGGAGTATGTATGATTTGCATCGACACATAGATCCACTTTGTATGTCTCGTGGCTATGTTGTCCTAATTTGAGTCTTTTCGCATAGATCCACAGTGTATTCCTGGTGGCTATGCGGTATTTGTTGACGGCATGGATCCACGGTGTATGATTGGTGGCCATGACCCACATTCATGATGTCATCCGTTTGTGATATGAGTATGGGAATGCCTACCTCAGAACTGGTATTATATTCTACAGATGCTTGGTTGTTTGTAGGTTTCCGATTAGGTGCACTCCTGGTTTCCGACACACACACACACATAGTTTACAAAGTATTTCAGCTGTCACAGATTCTGACCTCATACTTTGGGGGGCATTCTGTTACACATGATTTTGGTCACTCTGGTGATGTCTTAACAATGGTGTATTCAGGTTCCCAACAAGGACTTTTTGCCTGAGAAAAGTGGCCCTTGTCTCCTTCTAGAAAACATATTTTCAAAGTAAGTTCATAGGCTGCATATGACCTAGGGTGAGAGAATCCCTCATTCTCACAGGCCACCTACACCTAGGGTGCGAACTTCTCGTAGTTTGCTCCATACATAGGGTGCGAACCTGTTTTCAAGCTTGGAAAAGAGAAGAGGTCTCAAGGGTTCTAGAAGGGAATCTTCTAGAAAATGAGTTGGCATTCGTATGGTTGTCATTTTACTGACTTCTCAGATTTGATGGGATCATCCTCATCCAAGTAACCATCTCTCCTTCT
>JASDQU010237066.1:0-16918 GCA_032191745.1 Picea mariana
ATATGCTCCTCTATTTCTTCTCCCTCAACCTGCATATCAAAAGTTGTGTTAAAGAGAGGGGTAGACCTTTGCTTATGTAGGCTGAAGAGGAAAAGAGGAGAGGCTCGAAATAGTAACTTGTTTGCATGCTTTAATCATAACTCAGCTTCATACTTTAGTTCAAACTAGACTTGAGACTGGTATACTCTAGTTCGAAAATAGAACTAGACTTGAGACTTCAGTTACATCTCAACATTACACCTTAGTTCAAAAATATAACTAGACTTGAGACCGGTATACTTTAGTTCAAAAATAGAACTAGACTTGAGGCTTCAGTTACAACTCAACATTACACTTTAGTTCTAAAATAGAACTAGACTTAAGAAATTAGTTACAACTCGACATTACACTTTAGTTATAAAATAGAACTAGACTTAAGACTTTAATTACAACTCAACATTACACTTTAGTTCTAAAATAGAACTAGACTTAAGACTTTAGTTGCAAGTCAACATTACAGCTTAGTTCTAAAATAGAACTAGACTTAAGACTTCAATTACAACTCAACATTACACTTTAGTTCTAAAATAGAACTTAGACTTAAGACTTCAGTTAGAAATCAACATTACAAGGCAATTCAAAATTATCTTCATGGTGGATAATGTTACACATGCCAACGCACTAGATCAATACATTTATATCATTTGCAATATTAGGAATATCGTTTGTTTCCATCTCATAGGAATTTTATATTCAACCTAACTTTTTCTATATGCCTTGACTTTTTCTCATAGCTCACAACGTTTGACTAGGCTCACAGAGGTTGTATGTTCCCCCTGACTTTTCCACTAGTCTATCTATGCTCATAGAGGTTGTATGTTCTCCCTAACTTTTTCACTAGATTGTCTATCCTCACAGAGGTTGTACATTCCCCCTATATTTTACATTAGACACATATAGCATCTCGTTCATCCTGCCTTTTGGTTTGACTCATAGAGGTTGTATGTTCCCCCTGGATTTTTGTCAATACCTCACAAGAATGGTTGATTCCCCAAATATACCTAGCTAGCCTCAGGGTGGCCCATATGGCCTCTCATTGGAGAAAGACTGTCGATGTTTCCAAATTTAACACTCCCTCTCAATGAGGGAGTCATTCTCAGCCACACCAAGATTGCCTCTCAGTTGCACAAACTGTCTCAAGTTTAGAGGCTTAGTTAGGATATCAATTATCTACTCGCTCGTGGCTATGTACTATAACTTTATAGTTTTTCTCTGGACCAAGTCTCGGATGTAGTGGTACCTCATGTCAATATGTTTTGACCTATCATGAAATATCGGGTTCTCTTTCAATTTTATGAAACTTTGATTATCACAGTGAACCACCGTCATCTCGAGCTTGTCACCAAACAACCTAGAAACCAATTTTCTGAGGCATATTGCTTTCTTTCTAGCATCACTTGTTGCAATGTACTCAGCGCCTGTTGTACTCTGTGCAATGGATTTCTTCTTTTGGCTTGACCAAGAGATCATAGCAGATCCTAAACTGAATCAGTATCCAGAAGTACTCTTTTAATCCACTGGGCTTCCTTCCCAATCAACATCTGCATACCCATGCAAAAATAAACCACCACTGAATGTATATCTCAGACCATAAGTAATGGTCCCTATGATATATCTCAATATGTGGTTTTCTTCCACCCAATGTCTCTATCTCGATTCAGTCATGAACTGACTCATTGTAATCACTGCATAACATATATCTAGCCTAGTGTGGATCATGTACATCAATGATCCAATCAACTGCCTAAACATGGTGGGATTCACCAAATCTGAACATGTATCCAAATCATGCATCTTCCTCAAGATGGTGACCATCGGAGTAGACATGGATTTGCAATCCATCATACCAAACCTCTTTAGTACATGCACTGTGTATTTTCCTTGTGACAAAAATATCTCTCCCTATCTTTGCCACACTTCCAATCCAAGGAAGTAATACATTAATCCTAAGTATTTCATCTCGAATTATGAGGTTAGATCCCTCTTACACCAACATATTATCCCTTCATCTCCTGTTATAAAGAGATCATCAACATACATGATTAGTATAATAGGTTGGTTACCTCTTACCTTGAAGTACAGATTTTCATCAACATCACTTTTGTGAAAGCCCATGATTTTAAGAAATCCATCAATACTGTCATACCAAACTCTGGGAGCCTTCTTAAGACCATACAAGGCCTTCCTTAGCTTGCATACATGAGTGCCTTTTTTATGAAGTAAAAAACTATCTGGTTGTTCCAAAAATACCTCATGTTCAATATTTCCATTGAAGAATGTTGTTTTTACATCCATCTAATGTAGCTTCCAACCAAGAACAGGAGCTAAAGAAATAATAGTTCGAATGGAGGTATACCTGGCTACAGGGGAAAAATTCTCTTCGTAGTCAATTCCTTCTTTCTGAGTGAAGCCTCTGGATACAGATATTTCTTTGAACTTTTCCACACTTCCATCAGCTGCATGTTTGATCTTATAGATCCATTTGGAAGAAACCATTGATTTGTCTTTTGGCCTCGACACAATGTCCAAAACATTTTTCTTTCTAATATACCTATATTCATTAAGCATGGATTCCTTCCATACTTGAAATTTATCTTCTTCTTAAAATGAATAAGGTTCAGAGTCACTAATGCTTCTCATCAGTGCAACATATCCTCCAAACCTATGAGGCCTCTTCCTTTCCCTAAAAGTTCATTTGGGAGAAACTATCCTTTCTACTTCCTGCACTATCTCTTTAAGCCACCTTGGATTCCTTTTGGCTAGAGGTTCTTCAAGAGTTCTTTCTAAAACTTCAGTAGGTTCTAGGGGCTCATTACTTGGCCCTTCATGAGTTTCCTCCCTTTGATCATATGACTCTTCATTTTCAGAAGAGGGTGAAGATGGATGAACTGCTTCTGATTCCTGCTGAAGCTCTCTGGATTTCTTAAATGCAACTTCCTCATGGAAAGTCACCTCTCTTCTTACCTCTGTATTCCTCTGACCTGATACATAAATCATGTAAGCCTTGGATTTCTCATTGTACCCCACAAAAACCCCTTTCTTGCCCAAGGTTTCCATCTTTGTCTTCTTTTCCTTAGGGACATGAATATACAAAGGACACCCAAATATCCTTAGATTCCTACTTCAAGTTTGATCCCTGAGAATACCTCTTCGGGAGTCTTTTCCTTCAAGATAACACGTGGACACCTGTTCTGAATATACATGGAAGTGGAGGTAGCTTCTGCCCATAAAGAATTTGGCAGATCCTGGTCAAACATCATTGCTTTCGTTATGTCGCAAATTGTCCTGTTTTTTCTCTCAACAACTCCATTTTGCTGAGGGTTATATGGCACGGTCAATTGTCTCTTGATTCCTACTGACTTGCAGAAATCATCAAATTGGAGAGATTCAAACTCTCCTCCATTGTTTGTTCTAAGTATTCTGATGTATTTCCCTGTCTTCTTTTCAATAAAGGTTTTATACTCTTTGAATTTATCAAATGTGTCACTTTTAGCTTTAAGGAAATAAATCCAACATTTTGTTGAGTAATCATCAATAAAAATAACATAATACAAACAACCACTAAGTGAGGGAGATGACATGGGACCACATACATCATAATGAACCAGATCTAATATGCCCTGAGCTCTATTGTCACTACTAGGAAATGCTTTCTTTATATTTTTACCTGGCATGCATCCCTTACAAATTTCATTTTTACTAAGATAAATAGAGGGCATGCCACATACCATGTTTTGCATATCTGAAAGAGCTTTGTAATGAATATGTCCAAGTATTCTGTGCCATAACTCGTTGGAGCTAGTCACATCATGAGCCAATGCTTGAACTGACTGTCCTGACACGACGTATAGTCCTCCACTGTGAGTTCCAATGGGTTATTTTGTACTTAAGTGGCCACCTTTAGCCCATAGTAGTGCCTTCCTATCCTTGAATATCATCCAATATCCCTTTTCCTCAAGGGTTGCAACTGATAGTAGATTCTTCTTGAACCCTGGAACATATAATAATTCATCAACATGAAGTCTATACCTAGATTCCAATCTGAAGGAGATAGAGCCTACTCCCTCTATATTGTAACGTTTTTCATCCCCAAGCTCTACCTGCTCTGCAAATGATTTTTCCTCAAAATATGAGAGGATCTCCTTGTACCCTATCATGTGCTTTGATGCACCACTGTCTACTAACCAAGTTTTCGACACCGTGAAAACTGAACTGGATAAGGAAAAAACCAAGTAATATTATTTTTTATTTTCTTTCTCATTAGAAGGACTTATCTGATTTCTTTTGGATTCATCATCCTCAACAGTTGAGGCATGATGTTTCCCTTTCCTTGGATATTTATTTCTAAACCAACAATCTTTAGAAAAATGACCCAACTTATTACAACTAAAGCATTTAATCTTAGATGTATCAATACTATTTCCTTTGAATGTTTGGCTTCCTTTGAGAACCTTTCTGGAAAGTGCCTTTCTTCTTTCCCTTGAATCTTGATGCTAAAACTGAGTGCTCTTCTTTCATTGGCTCACTCCTGGTAGCTGTGTGACTCTCCTCCTGGAGGAAATCATGCCATAACCTCTCAAACATGGGATGAATCTCTCTCCCACTTACACTAGATAAGAAAGTCGCCCATGAAGAAGGAAGACCGTAAAAAATAGCCTGCACTAAATCATCGTTGTCCACTGTCACCCCTGTGACCAAAAGTTGATCTCTGATTTGGGCTATCTTGGAACAGAAAGGTGACCTTGATTCAAGTTTTTCCATATTCAAATACTTAATCTTGTGCTTCTTCTGACTTAGAGCCTATTTCTCATATAGATTCACCAAGGTATCCATATATTCCTTGACAGTCATTAACCAAGTCATTGCAGGGATTATACTGTCTTTGATTGAGTCAAAGATGATTCTATTGGCCTTTGCTTGAATATTCGTTAAGGCCTCTCTTCCTACATTGTTCATGGGTTCCTCTACAACTGTGGTCACATATTGCTCAAGGTCATGCTCTTGCAAGATATTCTTTATCCTGAGCTTCTACACATTGAAGTTGGAAGCTCCTTCGAGCCTATCCTCAGCCTTGACTGAAATGGAGGATTCCATGGACTTCAAACTGGAAAATTAATCAAGCTAGATTGTATCTTTGTGTACCTGTTGCTGCACTTCAACATTCTTAACACACCCTAAGCTTTGATACGATGTTAAATTATGATCTTGATTTCTTATGCGGATTAATTCTTTTGTTTTCTTCAACACTTTGATACTAGCTTAATAGACTTCAACAATACCAAATCATAACTGAATAGAAATAACTATGTAGATAAGTAAGCATGCACATCAACAACACATATACCCCAGGGAATCCTTGTACAAGGAAAAAAAACCCAACAAACGAAATTCCTTTATTTCATTAATAATGCAAGATCACTTACAAATATCCACCATGAATGTTTTGCTCTTAAAGAGCTTGCCAAGATGAATCTGAACTGACAAATACCTAAGAGACCTTGCTGAAATACACCTCTGATCTGATGCCTCTATTATTGATATACAACACTGATATGCTTCTTTGGTATGTTGTCTCTTTATCATTGATATGATCCTCTATTGCTTCTCCCTTAACCTGCATATCAAAAGCTATGTTGAAGAGAGGGGTCAACCTCTGCTTATATAGGCTGAAGAGGAGAAGAGGAGAGGCTCGAAGTAGTAACTTGTTTGCATGATTTAATCATAACTCGGCTTCATACTTTGGTTCAAACTAGACTTGATACTGGTATACTCTAGTTCGAAAATAGAACTAGACTTGAGACTTCAATTACAACTCAACATTACACTGTAGTTCGAAAATAGAACTGGACTTGAAACTGGTATACTTTAGTTCAAAAATGGAACTAGACTTAAGACTTCAGTTACAACTCAACAATACACTTTAGTTCTAAAATATAACTAGAATTAAGACTTTAGTTACAACTCAACATTACACTTTAGTTCTAAAATAGAACTAGACTTAAGACTTCAGTTACAACTCAACATTACAGTTTAGTTCTAAAATAGAACTAGAATTAAGACTTCAGTTACAACTCAACATTACACTTCAGTTCTAAAATAGAACTAGAATTAAGACTTCAGTTACAACTCAACATTACACTTTAGTTATAAAATATAACTTAGACTTGAGACTTCAGTTACAACTCAACATTACAAAGAAATTTGAAATTCTCTTCATCGTGGATAATGTTGCACGTGCAAATGCACTGGATCAATACATTTATATCATTTACAATATTAGGAATATTGTTTGTTTCTAGCTCATAGGATTTTTATATTCAAGCTAACTTTTGCTCATAGCTCACAAGGTTTGACTAGGCTCAGAGAGGTTGTATGTTCCCCTTAAATTTTGCACTAGTCTATCTATGCTCACTGAGGTTGTACATTCCCCTTGACTTTTGCGCTAGAATATCTATTCTCACAAAGGTTGTACATTCCCTCTGACTTTTGCATTAGACTCACATAGCATCTCATTCATCCTGAATTTTGGTTTGACTCACAAAGCTTGTACGTTCCCCCTGGATTTTGTCAATACCTAAAAAGACTAGTTGATTCTCCAAATCTCCTTGGATAGCCTCAGGGTGGCCCATATGGCCTCTCATTGGAGAATGATTGTCGATGCCTCCAAATTTAATAAGAGAGGGATGGAGGGAGGGGGGTATGAAGACAAGTAGAATAGTAAACAGGAGTGTGAGCACATTCCTAGAACATGTGCACATTCCTAAAGCACGTGTGTGTTCTTAGGAATGCATGCACATTCCTAGAGCATGCACATGTTCTTAGGAATGCATGCACATTCCTAGAGCGTGCACATGTTCTTAGGAACACACACCCATTATTTATAATGAAATTTTTTGAGGGCAAGAATTACAACTCTAAAATATGTGTATGCTGACTTGGTTTCCTCAGATTTAGGTTCGGAATGAAAAACCTAGTGGTTCAATATGCAAATAGATAATAAAAAATCCATTTTTATGAATGCCTCTTTATATCTATGTTTTTGACATTATTTTTCTACGGGATACAAAAATCCGGTGTTGATGACACTATAGACATAGATGGAGTCGCCTATGTAGATTCCAAATATGTGTGTGTGTGTGTGTGTGTGTGTGTGTGTGTTTAATATATATATATATATATATATATATATATATAATAATGTTTACTATTTTTAATCTACTTTTTTCTTCACATATATCAAAATCCCGGAACACATACCTCTTTTATTTCTTCTATAACTTTTTGTCAGCTTAAAAATTTCTAAAATGAGTTATAAGACACACCAGAAGAAACTGATATCTGCAATATAATTTTTTTTTTTTTAATAATGTTAAGACCCTCGTAGCCTGCACTAACAGAAGGCGTTGTAGTTTCAAGGATATATTGACGTTCATATATATATATATATATATATATATATAAAATATTACAAATTTTTGAAAAAGACATGGCACTAGAACAATGGGTTCCCTACAATTATACAACTTTTTGGAAGGAATTTACATCCTAAAGTTACTTAAAACCTGCACTAACGAAGACATATACCTTATATTTCGCTAGAAAAATAACATACCACTATTAGAAAAAATCAAATTTCACATAGTTATTCACAATTTCTATAAATAAAAGTTGTGTATTCGGAAAGCTAATTCAATTTCCTATGTTTAATTATTTTACACCACATTCAAATTAATTGTAAAAGTACCTTGAATAATCCCTCCAACTTAACATATTGTTTTTTTTCCATGTTTGCATTGCCACTAGCTCATCATGAGAGACCATCATTAGCTTGCACATGCCCTTAAAAAAACATGCATGACTATAGTCTTAATCAAATATTGATCTTTCTTTTCATTCTTATTTAGTTAAAGATTATTTTTATTTCAATCTGAAATATATTCTATAAATTTAATCACAAATCAATAAAAACATTTAAGTTGTATTTTGTACAATCCTAAACTTGTTTACTCTTCTGTTATGATAAACATGAAAAGTGAAATAAGTACACTATTTGCAGTGTTGAACTTTGGGTACACTATGAGGGTACCATTTTAATGTTATTTTAGGTTATACACATTACAATTTACTATTAAGGATGCTAAAATTGTAGAATCTAGATATTTTTCTTTACGGGTTTGGTTATATTTTATAAATTTAATCACAAATCAATAAAAAAACTTAAGTTGTATTTTTTACAATCTAAACTTGTTTATTCCTATGTTATGATAATATGGAAAAGTGAAATAAGTACACTATCGACAATGTTGAACTTTGGGTACACTATGGGGTAACGTTAAAATGTTATTTTAGGTTATATATATTACATTTTATTGGTAAGGATGTTAAAACAATTTAACGATTATTTTAAGGTTTTCTTATGGGACTTTCAGGGGTCGATTGATGGTTTCTTGTGCTACTTCAAAGGCATCGTCTTTTGGTATGTATCTTCGAAATCCCTAATTAAATTTATTGGGGTTAGGGTTAGGGTAAGATCAGGGTTAGGGTTTCACAGTTCATAAGGTTTGGGTCATCCCTTGAATAAATTTCTACCCCTTCTATATCTAAGAGAGTTTTGACTTACACGAGCACAAAAGGATTTGGTGTGGACTTTATCTACGTCGTGGATGCTCCTTACAGACTTAAAATTATTAAATAATTATTGTTTCTTTAACTTAATAAATATTAGGGGAATTTTGAGGTACAAAATGGACCTCAAAGAAAAAAAATATACTACAAAAATCAACTTTGAAACACCCAATTGGATTCAAGATGATGATTTCAACCATAAGGGTAAATATTTTTAGAGGGAAATGAAGAAAACTATTTTTTTATTATATTTTCAAATTATCTCCTTATAGGTTTACTCAAATTTGAAGTGTAGGTGCTCATTAGACACATAATTAAATTTTGTATCCAATGAGTACTCACTCTAAATATTATTTATAGATAGATGGTTGTAACATCAAGTTCGACCGATCACATTTTCATGACATTGTTTATTCTTTCGGGACATTTTCATGCAAGTGATATAGTTAAACATAGTACATTATGGTTGTTTGTTTGGTTATGAGGTTATGCTATGTTGCACATGAAAATTTTATATGTTATTTTATTGATGTATAGAATTAACATCTATTATGATGAGGTTTTCCTAAGTGTGAAGGAAACATGACATGATGAGGATGTTGATGGCATTGACAGACTTCCTTGGACTCCAGGTTAAGTCAAGGAGTGGACTATTTACTTTGGCTATGAGTAATTGATTTATTACGCATGTGTTATATGGTGATTTCAGTTATGGATTTTGTGTATATGAGTTATTGATATTTTATTTGTTAGTGGATGCAGTCATGGTGACGCTTGCTAATCCAACTCACATATGGAATAAAGGGGTCATAAACATATATCAGATGAATGAGGGAGAGGTGTGGAAGCGCCCCTATCACAACCTACTAGCATTCCCACCATGACCTGAAATGAAGTTTAAGGACTACTTTGTTCCTAAGAGGTTCATGATGCCATGAAGGAAGACTGAGACAATCACTCAAAAGGATTTCTAAAGATTCCTTATTCCTCAGTAAGACCTTAGTCTCACACAAGGTCAAAAAATGGAGTATTGACTCCAAGTGTCAGACAAATTCCAAGCTAAGTCATTGGTGAGTGACACCTTTGGATCATGGAGGTGTGTCTTGAAGGAAACATCACATTAATAAAATAGTGAGTTATTAAAAATCTAGAATACCTTAGAGAATAAAACATTTATTTAGAACTGGTAGAAAAGAGATTCTAAATTTAAATATTTTTCTATTAGTTTATAAAAGGGAACATAATAAAAACCAAAGATAAAATGTTTATTCATAAACCAATTATAGAAATGGGTATATGATGTAGACCCCCTACCTTAGCAGGGTTCTGTGACCTCCCGGTCTCTGGATCAATCTTCTTCTGAGCTGAAATGGATCTTCAAGCTCTTGTTGGAACCCTTTGAATGAATCCACAGGTCCTTTTAATTCCCTGGCACAGGCTTTGAGAAAACCTATTCACACGCTCAACTCTCAGTGCTCTTCTCTGTTCTGAACCAACACACCTTTCGCATTTCAGGGTTTCTGGACTCCTGCATGCGAGCTCTCCCAGGCTCCTTGTCCCTCCAACTCCTGGTCGCCAAAACACCAAAAAAGGCTTAACGACTCTGGGTCTTCATTTAGCCTCCATCCACGTGACCACCACTCTGTGACCACGTGCTTAACGTCAAAGTGCTACTGGATTTTCATGATTCGGGGAATCGTGATGCAAGCATTCCTCCTATTCTCTATCTTTCGAAATTCCGAAACCCAAAATAGGGCCTAACTCCACAGCTCCTCCCTTAAGTCTGTTTTCATACGACCGGTCCTGTGACCTGGTGCTATTCCTCCAAATGCTTTAGGGTTTTCACGATTCCGGCTGCAACGATTCTAGGTCCTTCGAACTCCCGGATCCCAAAATGCCGAAATCTACCCGTGACCACAGTCCATTTTTTGGGATTTCGTAATTCGCGATTTCATGATTCCAACTGCAGATGATTCTAAGTTCTTCGATATTCTAGACCCAGAAATGCCGAATTCTCACCCTAGACAGATCAACGGTCCAGATTCCTCTTGAACCGGTGATCACGATCCAACTGGATTGACGACCCACAACCTTTCAGGAATTTTTCCTTTCATTCTTTGAAATTTCGTGACTCACAAAAATCCACAGCGGAGAGTTTCCTTACCTTCCGAAACTCTGATTCCCGAATTCTCGAAGCCTCACCTCCCACATGATCTACGACTGAGGTCTTCCTCGATCCAACGGCTCTAGATCTTTCAAGATTTTATGAACCAGGAGTTTGAAACTCTCAATTCCAAAATCACAGCCTCCTCTATGTTTCGAACCCTGAAATGTCGAAATGCCAAAATTCCACTCCAAAGGGGAATCAACGGATCCTGTTGCTTCTCATCCAATGGTCATTACTCCTCTTGAGCTTCTGAACACTAAAAGACACCCAGTCTTAACCTCCTCGTAGATCTACCAGATCCAACAGTCCACGTGATTTTGACACTTCTCTACGGAGTGTCTCCACCATCCATACAACTCCTCTATTAGGGTGCTTCTGAAGGCTTAAATCCCTCGCAACTTGGTGCAATCCTATGGCTCTCAGGATTTCGATACTTCTCCACGAAGTGTCTCCACCTTCCAATTCTACCCGTGGTAATCTCTTTCACGATTCGGGACTTGGAGTGACCAATAATTTTGGCCTGCACTCCAAACTTATGAACCCCGAAATGTCGAAATGATCTATCAGCTCAACTGACCATGATCAACGGTTCACGTTGATTTTTGATATTAGGGTGGTGGGTTCGTCCCACTCCTAATCGCCTTACAACTCCACTGGATCCTACGATCCTCGTGATTTCGTGATTTCTCCACAGAGAATTCTGATTGTCCGCATCTACTTCTCAAGGACTTCTGGCCAATGACTTGGCATCCTCCTTCTACTCTTACGATTTATTCCTGACTTGGAATATTTTTAGAGTTCCGAAGGCCTCGTCTTTCAACTCTTCCTCTTGCGAGCCCAATTCCTTTGGATCTTTCCTGTGTTCTGGGAACGTTGTCCCTCCTGAGCTTCGTTCTCTCGGAGATTTACTCCTGCACACACTTTGTGTTCGAGGATCTCGAATAACTCAAATTCAAGAAGTTTTCTTGAAAAGAAAACTCCTTACGCCCACCTGGAATTCTCCTTCTTGATGCACACCTTGTAGAGCCTACAGAGTATTCAATAACCCTGTGAGTGTCTTCTCTTCGACAATTCTCTTTTCTCAAAACTCAAGATAGAGTTCCTTCCTGTGCACTCCTTGCACCTCTGATAATGAAGGTTCAACACTATCCCTCTTGAGATTTCCTAAGGTTGTCTCACCTCTGTCAATGCACACTTTGCGGACTATGTGCACTTCTTGCACTCGGAAACTCCCAGACGGGACGAAATTGAAACTTATGAAATACTTCACCAGTTGTGCATTTAAACATGAAATGCATAAAAACATGTAAACATCAAACACACAGTATGCAGGAAAAACTACTTTTCTATTAATCTGTATGTTTATACAAATGTTTACAAAAACTAGACTGTAATAAGTCTCATCTTTCTCTCGAGGCCTCTCTGCTCTGGTCTCTCCTCCTAACTCTCTACCCTAATTTCTGTTTTTTTTTTTTACAAAATGAGGGCTCCCATGAGATTATCCTCAACAACCATCTCTGAGCTATCGCTATCATAGAGCAGCTCCTATGGCTACATTACATAAATGGATGCCCAGTCCTAACTACATCTTGGGCTTGCTGCAGGCAACCATTAAAGGAAACCTCAACCACTATCTATACAAAGGTGTGGTCTAGCATTAAAATCATTACAAAATTGATTGAAATTACGAATTTCAAAATTGAGAGGGTTGCGCCTCTCCCTTTCTCCATTAAATGCGTGCTAGATGTGTTGGCTAGATGGCATGTTGATGACATGGAGCGATGCTCCTGCATCATACTCCTCAGCTGGAAAAATCATGATCTCTTGATCATGAGCTCCTCTTCTCCAGTGTTGAAATCCACCTGGATCCCAAACTTTCCCTTGGAGTTGTCCATCTGCTCCTCTGCTTCGTTGTTGCTGCTGCTTCTGCCCTACTGCTCTTGCAGGCTCCCTTCTGCTCATCTTCTCATTGTTGGCAGTCTCTAATGCTGAACTCAACATCAACCTTTTGATTTCTTCAATTACCTCGTTCAACTGCTCCAGTGGCCAGCTCTTTGTATGCAGTCTTCTCTGCTGCACTTTTGTCTTCTCAATGGGCAGATCTGCTCGATCTCCCCTACTATCTTTATCTGTATTTGTGGCACTAAGTGGCCACTTTGGTGCAAAATCCAGCTCTGCAGTATCCTCACTTAATTGTTTCTCAACTTCTTCCTATGGCAGTTCTATTACTGCCATTTCTCCTTCTAGCATACTTCCAGCTTCTTCCAGCTTCTCCCCAGGCTAGTATGTTCCACTATTGCTTCCAACTTACCCTGTTGGATGTGCAATCTTTGCACCATCACCTTGTTTTCTAGGGCTTCCAATTCTTGACACAGGTCAGAAAAATCCATGCTATCTGCTTCCTCTTCTTCTTATTCTTCTTCTGTAGCTTCCAGTACTACAGTGATTTCCTGTCCAACTTCCTCGCTGAAAATTTTGAGCCATTATGTTGAATGCTCATTTTCTGCTTCTTGCGCAAACTTCAGTGTCTGCTCCATTTCTTCCTCCATGACAGTTTTTGATGGCTTTCCTCCTGCTATTTTTTCATTTGCAACACATGCTCTGGCCTCAACTGGGCTACTTGGTAGGAACACCTCTATTCCTCCAATGATCATAATTCTCTTCTGTTTCTCTCCTGTCAGCACTCCTTGCTGATCTAAACTCTCCTATGAGTTCATGAGACTTTCAGACAGTCTCATCTCTTTCCCCTTACCCACCTGGCAATTTGGGAATTTTTTACTTCCCACCTGGCAGTCTATGAGATCGTCTGATCCCATCTCATTGCCCACTTGGAAATCTGAACTTTCACCACTGCTCCCCTGGCAGTACGCGAGACCTTCCACTGATCTCTTTCCATTGCCCACCTGGAAACTTGAAAGTCCACTTCTGCCCACCTGGCAGTTTATGAGATCCTTTGTTAATATCATACCATTGCCCACCTAGCAATATGAATTTCCATGGATTTCCTCCTGACAGTCTACGAGATCCTCCAATGATCTCATTTCATTGCCCACCTGGAAATTCAAAAATTATTCCCTGCCCTCCTGGCAGTTTTCTGAGATCTGAAACTGATCCCTCTTCCTCATCACTGAGGGTTTCTTCGACTTCTGGCTCACAGATGCAAACCAGCTCTGTGTCACTAAGGCTTTCAGCATACCTCAACCACTTCCTCAACTCTTGTTGTTGTTTACTGGCCAAAAACTTTTGAACATGCCATTTGGCTTTTCTGTTCAGAGGCCATTCGTACCTCCAGTGTACTTTTGCCTCTTGTTGCATCTTCAATGTCAGTTGTTCCATTCTCGCCCTTATCTCAACGAGTCCTTTGTCAATATCTGCTTTACTCATTTGCTGGTGGTCTCCTCTTCCACCACGCTCATGAACTTCAGTAGCCATCTCTACCTTCTGTCTGCCCTCCTAGCAAACTCATGGATCAATCTATGCCTAAGAGAATTTCCATGTCCTCCTACAGCTCGCCTGGATGTATATTGACTGTTGCACACCTGAAAACAATCACCATAGAGCATTAACACCCTGCTTCTTTCACCTTCTATATACAGATGAATCTTTGCTTCTGATTCCACTTGATGTTACTCGAATTTCTCCTTTCAATCCATTTTTCTGCTATCTGCAAACAAAATATGGCTCTGATACCACTTGATGCAGACCCCCTACCTCAGCAGAGATATGCGACCTTCTAGTCTCTAGATCGATCCTCTTTTGAGCTGAAATGGCTCTTCGGGCTCTTGCTGGAACCCTTTGAATGAATCCACAGGTCCCTTTAATTCCCTGGCACAGACTTTGAGAAAACTTATGCACGCGCTCATCTTTCTGCGCTCTTCTCTGTTATGAACCAACACATCTTTCACGTTTCGGGGTTTCAGGACTCCTACATGCGAGCTCTCCCAGGCTCCTTGTCACTCCAACTCCCGGTCGCCGAAACGCCAAAAATGGCTTAACGACTCTGGGTCCTCCCATAGCCTCCATCCACGTGACGACCACTCTGTTGTGCTTAACGTCAAAGTGCTACCAGCTTTTTGTGATTCAAGGAATTGCGATGCAATCATTCCTCCTATTCTCTATCTTTCAAAATGCCGAAACCTGAAATAGGGCCTAAATCCACAACTCCTCCCTTAAGTCACTTTTCATACGACCGGTCCTGTGACCTGGTGCTATTCCTCCAAATGCTTTTGATTTTTCATGATTTGCGATTTCGTGATTCCATATGCAATGATTCTAGGTCCTTCGAACTCTCGGATCCCAAAATGTTGAAATCTACCGGTGACCACGGTCCATTTTTCAGGATTTCGTAATTCATGATTTCATGATTCCGGCTGTAGACGATTCTAGGTCCTTCGATCTCCCGAACTATGAAATGCCAAAATCTCCCCCTTGAGAGATCAACGATCAATATTCCTCTTGAATCGATGATCACGATCCAACTGGATCGATGACCCACAACCCTTCGGGAATTTTTCCTTTCGTTCTTCGAGATTTCGCGACTCACGAAAAATCCACAGTAGAGAGTTTCCTTACCTTTCGAAAATCCAATTCCCAAATTCCCAAAGCCTCACCTCCCACGTGATCTATGGCTGGGGTCTTCCTCGATTTGATGGCTCTGGATCTTTTGGGATTTCGTGAACCGGGAGTTTGAAACTCTCAATTCCAAAATCATAGCCTCCTATACGTTCCGAACCCCGAAATGTCGAAATGCCGAAATTCCACTCCAAAGGGGAATCAACAGATCTTGTTGCTTCTCATCCAACAGTTTCTACTCCTCCTGAGCTTCTGAATGCTAAAAGACGCTCAGTCTTAATCTCCTCACAGATCTACCAGATCCAATGGTCCACATGATTTCGGCACTTCTCTACAGAGTGTCTCCACCATCCATACAACTCCTCTCCTGGGGTGCTTCTAAAGGCTTAAATCCCTCGCAACTTGGTGCGATCCTATGGCTCTCGGGATTTCAAAACTTCTCCACGAAGTGTCTACACCGTCTGATTCTACCCTTGTTAATCTCTTTCATGATTCGGGACTTGGAGTGACCAAGAATTTTGGCCTGCACTCCAAACATATGAACCCCGAAATGCCAAAATGATCTATCGGCTCAACTGACCACGATCAATGGTTCACGTTGATTCTTGATATTAGGGTGGTGGTTTCGTCCCATTCCTAGCCACCTTACAACTCCACTGAATCCTACGGTCCTCGCGATTTCACGAGTTCTCCACAGAGAATTATGACCGTTCGCATCTGGTTCTCAAGGACTTCTGGCCAATGACTTGGCATCCTCCTTCCACGCTTATGATTTCTTCCTGACTTGAAAGCTTTTTAGAGTTCCAAAGGCCTCGGATTTCAACTCTTCCTATTGGGATCCCAATTCCTTTGGATATCTCCTATTTTCTAGGAACGTTGTCCCTCCTGAGCTTCGTTCTCTCGTAGATTTACTCCTGCACACACTTTGCATTCGAGGATCTTGAATAACTCAGATTCGAGAAGTTTTCTTGAAAACAAAACTCCTTACGCCCACCTGGCATTCTCCTGCTCAATGCACACCTTGCAGATCCTACAAAGTATTCAACAACCTTGTGAGTGTCTACTCTTCGACACTTCTCGTTTCTTAGAACTCGAGACAGAGTTCCTTCCTGTGCACTCCTTGCACCTCTACTGATGAAGGTTCAACGTTATCCCTCTTGAGCTTTCCTAAGGTTGTCTCACCTTTGTCAATGCACACCTTGCAGACTATGTGGACTCCTTGCACTCGGAAACTCCCAGACGGGACGAAATTGAAACTTATGAAATACTTCACCAGTTGTGCATTTAAACATGAAATGCATAAAAACATGTAAACATCAAACACATAGTATGCAGGAAAAACTGCTTTTCTGTAACAACCTAATATTTCTAGACATAATTTATATTCATAAGCAAATTATTTCCTAACTGAGACAATAACATCATAGCATAATATTGATTTTTATAACAGAAACCTTAGTAACTTAGATTTATAAACAAATACTGATTTCATGGTAGAAAGAAATAATTACATAA
>JASDQU010237067.1:29911-39991 GCA_032191745.1 Picea mariana
CAAATATAGACAAAGTAAATGAAAAACTATTGGATATGGAACATGGGTAGAAATATGCACCTTTGCATGGATTCTTCTACATTTTTGGTTAAGAGTTTTTTGTCGTGTCCAGTTTTCATGTTTGTTTCTATGAAAAAAAGTACAAAACAAAATGGACATGAACATAAGTTGACATGTAAATAAAAAAGAAAGGAATATGTACATAGAATAAATAAAATAGAAATATAGTATAAAATATATGTGACACGGTGCACGGGTTAGCAAACTTGTGGGTTGGTGGACTCACAGGTTCACATATATAGTCATGCTTATGTATCACGAGTTTGAACTATTAGCATTGGAAGGCACCTTTAGATTGCATAGAAGGTAAGCCCAGTACCCATCATTTTATGTGAGTCTAATTGAGTTTTAAGAGGTCAAATGGAGAAGACTCAATGATAATAATGATCTAACTCATAAATCTGGATTAGCATGCACAATCAATTGTGGTCTTGGATTAACTTCAGTCAGTAAGTTGGATTAAAGGTGAGTAGAAGGAAGAATTTGGTGAGAAAGGCATAGAGGTCTGTTATGGACATCAGGTCTTCAAGCAGCCTAAGGAGGAAAAACTCAAAAATAATATCCTCTTGGATTCAAATTTCAAGGAAAATGAAAGAAATCATAACATCACTATAATCAAACATTCATCATAATACAGTTACAACAATCCATGTGAATCATTCATTCATGAACTCTCTCAATATCAGAGGAAAATAAGATGGATTAAGAAAGATGGCTTAGATTAATCAAGAAATATCAAATCAAGTACATAACGAGAGAACCAGTGTTCTTCATCAAAATATTACAATAGAACGGAGCCTAGCTCAACAATTCAACATTAACAAAATATAAAAACTGTCTATATATACTAAAAATGTTGCAACCACCAGGAATGTGATCGGACCCCCGCATTCAAATTTCCCAGTTGATGCCTACTTTGTTAGCCTGTGCAGGCATTCTTATGTTAGACGCGAGCCCAACTTAGTTATGTGCTTTGCAAGAAAATCCGTCCCTCGGGAAACTTCAGATTGACAATCTCCCCCCATGACTATTCTCAGTATGATTTCCATTTATAGGGTGAGAAGAGGTCTCAACGTCTACCCCCATTTCCATTAACTACCTTCATCGGGATCATGATGAGCCCTGACACCCATGAATGTTCCAGGCAGTGCCCACGACTTCTTCGAGTCAATATCAATGCCTCGATGCCATGCATATCTTCTTTTGTGACAAATACAGGCGCTTTCGGCCTTTGGAGTAGCTCCTCTCCATTGCTCCTTCTTCAATGTGACCTAGGGCCATCACCCTACGCAATTGCGTGATTTCAGGCGCGACCAAGGGTGGTTTGAAAGAAAACTACTTTTTTCCCCACAATTCACCATGAACCACCACGCGTCCCTTTCTAAAAACCATGGTTCTGATTGTGGCCCGCCATTGAAAATTTAAAAACGTGTGCACCTTACGACACCGCAATGGAGTGCGACCATTGATCTTGTGATCTGAGATGAGGATTCCTGATGAACAACCCAGCTCTGGTGCCTTTTAGATTGACAAATCAGATCTTCCCTTTTCAAATCGATGACCGAGATCTGCTTCGTGGTTTGGGCTTCAGACCTTTCAAACTTCAAGCTATATTTTCCCCAAGAAAAACCTCTGAAGCTAAGGATATGATGACTCGTGGCTCCTGGATTTGGATGGTCGAGATCCACTTCAGGCCTCCGGTAAAAACAAATCTCAAACCTCGTCTTCCTCCATGCACTTTTACCCAGAGCTATGGATTTGACGACATGTGGCTCTTGTTGATCAACGACTCAGATTCACTTCGGGCCTTCAGGACTTCGAGAACTTTGGGACTTTGCAATGTTTAACTCCCACAATTCTTCGAAGCGTCGAACTCCAAAGTGAGGGATCTGACTCCAGGTGTCCTCATATTTTGATGGCTCATATTATTTTAGGATTTCGAGCTTTGACACTTCAGGAATTCCACACACTTCTCACATCGAAACTCTTGAAGCTTATTTCCCCTAACACTTGGATCAACTGCCACCTATCCCTTTAAATATCAACGTCTCATGCTCTCTACGAGCCTTTTTCTCCAACGCTATACTTCACGTAACTTTTAAGATTTTGAACACCCGCGAGTCACTAATATGAACTCCACATGGAATTCCTGTCATTGAAAGTTGAACCTACCTTTTTTCTTGATTTGAGTCCCGAACGAACTGCTCTAAGTGTCACGCTTTGAGCCTGCAGCTACGGAATGTGTAAATAGATACTTGGACGACTAGATAGGAGCTTGGGAAAACAACAGGATGAGTGATTGAAACAAACGGAGATGGGTGTTCATCTTTAGAGGAAAACAGAAAGGCTTTAGGCCGAGACTTTTTCAGGTAAGACATCAAGGAAAACTAGGTTTTTTAAACAAAAAGGGGCTAACAAAACCGACTTTACCAGTTGAAGGGAAAAATTTAAGACTTGGTCTACAAAAAGGAGAGAGACAGGGAAAAATTACAGACTTAGGTAGAAACCACAATCCCACAGGACTCTGAAAAGTTCATGTGATAACATTTGTCTCCACAAGGGATGGCATGCTCCCTGCGAGTTGCCAAGAACAAGTAGTTCCAGTGCCTTAGATATTGGGTTATGGATTCGAGCTAAAAACATTTCGTCGAAGGCCGACATGTACACTATTCTACTTATAAAAAGGAAAAAAAACACACATGCTACAAAAATAGCTTATTTATGTGCAGTCCTAGGCTAACTGATTTTTACAAAGTGTTAGGTGAAAGCAAACTTCCACCATAACCACCCAGACTGTTCGGTAATATAATTATTCTCTTTACTGCAAATAATCCATAAAAGGTAAGGGAAGTATGAAAACATAAAGAAAACATGTATTGGAACACTGGAAATACCTCAAAATGATGATAATATGAACAATTTTGTGGGCTCCAATGCTTTTGGAAAACATAGTTCCATATATAACCCCACGGGGTCACAAAATTTATAATTAGAAAAGCTCGACTGGTAAGAAATTACATCCTTATTTTCATGGTTACTCACCCGTCATTGGATTTTCTCAGAGTGTACAAGTGGGTAGAGGAATGATGTGGGTCAGTTGATCCCAGGTGATACTTTCTCATTTATAGGTTCAAGACAGGAGATAAATTGCACCTTTAGTTCCTCCATTTTTCCTTTGTCTGCTATGATAAAATTTTCTAGCTAAAAGCAAGAAGTCTCTTCATGTATATCCATGGATGGCTCTTTATTTCTATCATGTTGATTAGTGTCTTTTGCGGGCCCAAGATGGTCGATTTCCACACAATGCTCTTCCTTAATGTATAAAGGAAAAGGATCTATAGTATGGTCTTGGAAATCCTTCATATCCACATCAGAATCAAATTCATAGTTGTCATACTTAGGTTGGTTTCTCCCCAAGTCTGCAAAATGTGTTGTGGATATTTGTTACTATTTAGCTGAACACTCATTAAAGAGGGGTGAGTGAAAAATGCCTCCATCTTGCAAAAAAGGAGTGATCTCTTGATTCTTATCTTCGATCCTAGGTAGAAATACATTGTGGAAAACCTGTTGAAGGAAAAGAGAAGAATCCTCCTCCACCACTATCTCTTCCTCTAAATCTAAGACAACAAGTGTATCATGGGTAGAAAATAATACATCCATGGTTATGTAATCATCAACACTGCCAACAATCATATTTGGGAGCATGGAAAATCTCTTCTCTTCATCATTTTCACTGGGATATCCATCAAAAGTGGGCTACTTTCGGTCAGTATCTGCAACAATTTCTTTGTCATAAGAAGGGATACCCAGAACATATATTTCATGGACTGGAATATCCTCTTCGTTTTCTTCATAAGATCGGAAAGTAAAATATGCCTTTACTTCTTTTATTTCTGCAGAAAATGATCTTACCAATCCCACCAGCTCACCCAAAGCATCTTCTTCATCCTCACAGTCTACGTCAGAATCTGCTATATTCTTAACATAGTCATTATATTCCGTACAACATTTATGAGAAATAAACCTAGAGAAATAAAAATTTAGACAATGTCTATTGAAAGTCACATGAAACTGCTCCAGGGAGGAGAAGCTAGCAGGGGGTAAGGAGTGCTACCACTCGTGAGCATCTCCTCCTAATGAGATCATGAACATCTTCAATAATACATCCTCATGATGTATTTCCCACTGATGCATGAGTTCACGAAACTCACAGAGATGATCGACAAGGTTTTTATCTTTACGCTCTCTAAATATGGGCATAATATCACTGCATTCATCCATAGTAGGAACAACATTTTGAAAACCAAGAACAAAGGAGAAATTAAAAGGAGCAAACCTCCGAGCCAAGATTCTTTCCATTTCAAAACAATGCAGTCGCCACTAGATCTTTTAATCATGAAGTCTCCAGGTGAATGATATACATCCTAAATGTGTCTGGTCTTTGTTCACCATCAAAGACCATATCTGATCGTTGTCAATCTCCCAGGGAACTTTCAAGCTGAGAAAGCAACTGCTAAATTCCTTCTCGAGAAAAATTATTTGGGTCAACTTCGGGTGTGCTAGAGGCAGTCACAACTGAAATAGTGGAGTCGACATAGTAGAGTCACCAGGTGCAAGAGAAATATTCAATGGTTCTGATATCTAATGCACCTTCAGAATCAGAAGCTCTTTGTCGTTCTATCCCAGGGAAATGTCTTCAATTCTTTCCTTGGCAACAATGCCAGAAATGTTAGCACTAGAAGTCACCTTCAGATTGCATAGAGGGTAACCCCAGTGCCCATCAATTTATGTGAGTGTAATTGAGTTTTAAGAGGTCAAATGGAGAAGACTCAATGATAATAACATTCTAACTTAGAAATCTAGACTAGCATGCACAAGCAATTGAGGTATTGGATTAACTTTAGTCAGTAAGTTCGAGTAAAGGTTGGTAGAAGGAATACTTTGGTGAGAAAGGTCTAGAGGTCTTTTGTGGACATCAGGTCTTCAAGCAGCCTAAGGAGGAGAAACTCAAACACAAGATCCTCTTGGATTCAAATTTCAAGGAAAATGAAAGAAATCATAACAACACTATAATCAATCATTCATCATAATACAATTACAAAAATCCATGTGAATCAGTCATTCATGAACTCTCTCAATATTAAAGGCAAATAAGATGGAGTAAGAAAGATGACTTAGATTAATCAAGAAATCTCAAATCAAGTACATAACTAGAGAACCAATGTTCTTCATCAAAATATTACAATAGCAGGGAGCCTATCTCAACCATTCGACGTTAACAAAATATAAAAACTTCTTATATATACTAAAAATGTTGCAACCACCAGGAATGTGATCGGACCCCGGCATTCAAATTTTCCAGTCGGCGCCTACTCTTTCATCCTGTGAAGGCATTCTTATGTCAGAGGTGAGCCCGACTTAGTTATGTGATTTGCAGGAAAATTCATCCCTTGGGAAACTTCGGATTAACAATATCCCCCCACGACCATTCTCAGTATGCTTTCCATTTATGGGGTGAGACGAGGTCTCAAATGCCGCCCCCATTTCCATTAATTACCTTCATCGGGATCAGGATGAGGCATGACACTCATGAATGTTCCAGGCAGTTCCCATGACTTCTTCGAGTCAATTTCGGTGCCTCAATGTAATGTAGATCTTCTTATGTGAGAAATATGGGCACTTTCAGCCTTTGGAGCAGCTCCTCTCCATCGCTCCTTCTTCAATGTGACCTAGGGCCATGAACCTACACAATTGCATGATTGTGGGCATTACCAAGGGTGTTTTGAAAGAAAATTTCTTTTGTCCCCACAATTCACCATGAACCGCCAGACATCCCTTTCTAAAACCCACGGTTATGATTGCGGCGCACCCTTGAAAATTTAAAAATGTGCGCACCTTCTGACCCCGAAATGGAGCGCAACCATTGATATTGTGATCTAAGATGAGGTTTCCTGATCAACAACCCAACTCTGGTGCCTTTTAGATTGACGGATGAGATCTTCCCTTTCCAAATCGACGGTCGTGATCTACTTCACGATTCCCCAAGAAAAACCTCCAGAGCTAAGGATCTGATGATGCATGGCTCTTAGATTTGGATGGACAAGATCCACTTTGGGCCTATGGGAAAATCAATTCTCAAACCTCATCATCCTCCATGTGCTTTTACTCGGAGCTATGGATTTGACGACACATGGCTCTTGCTGATCAACGACTCAGATTCACTTCAAGCCTTTGGGACTTCAAGCACTTTGGGACTTCACAATGTTTAAATCCCGCAATTATTTGGAGCTTTGAACTCCGAAGCGAGGGATATGCCTCGTCGCGACCTCATCTTTTGATGGCTTACATTATTTCGGGAGTTCAGGCTTCGACACTTCGGGAATTCCACACACTTCTCACTTCGAAACTCTTGAATCTTATTTCCCGAACACTTGGACTAACTGCCACCTATCCCTTTAAATTTCAATGACTCATGCTCTATTTGAGACTTTTTCTCTGGTGCTACACTTCGCGCAACTTTTAATATTCCGAACATCCATGAGCCGCTAATCTGAACTCCACATGGAATTCCCACTGTTGAAAGTTGAACCTGCCTTTTTACTTGATTTGAGTCCATAACGGACCACTTTGAGTGTCATGCTTTGAGCCCATGACTGTGGCCTGTGTAAACAAAGACTTGGATGAATGGATAGGGGCTTGGGAAAACAACATGACGAGTGATTGAAACAAAAGGATACGGGTGTTCATCTTTAGAGGAAAACAAAAAGGTTTCGGGCCGATACTTTTTCAGGTAAGACATCAAGGAAAACCAGTTCTTTTAAGCAAAAAGGAGTGAACAAAACCGAATTTACCAGTCGAATGGAAAACATTAAGACTTGATCTGTGAAAAGGAGAGAGATAGGGAAAAATTACAGAGTTAGGTAGAAACCACAAACCCACAGGACTCTGACAAGTTCATGTGATAACATGACCAACCGCAACATGAGATTTAGTAATTTATAGAATATTATAACATTTTACCAAGATTTATAGTAATTTATATAATGCTATAATTTATCACGAGTCCAATCGACTGCTTCCTCATTCCATACTTGTGTACAAATAGAATAAATTACATTAGCGAATAATTTTTGAAATTAAATTTTTGTCTCCACTTGTCAAACAAATGAAATAACTAATTTTTAAAAACTAAATTGGACAACTTGGACAACGTATGCAGATCATAGTTTTTTGCAACCATACCTCTTAGTCTCAGGCATATGCATTGTATTTACTGTGGCACATTGCACTCCCACTTTTTCAGATGTAGAACATAAGGCTCCATCCTTGTGCCCAATTAGTGTGTTCTTGTTTCAATGTAGCAATATAGAGAATACAATGGACATGAAAGAAGGATGCTACGTAAGAACACATGAAAAAAAAGATGGAGTACAAATTTATTTATTTCAAGATAGCAACACAGAAAATGGAATTGACATGAAGACAAATTAATGTACAAGAAGATATGGAGTATCCAAGGAGAAAAAAACAAAGTTGCAAACTAGTGCAACAAATATAGACAAAGTAAATGAAAAACTATTGGATATGGAACATGGGCAGAAATATGCACATTTGCATGGATTCTTTTACATTTATGATTAAGAGTTCTTTACTATGTCTAGTTTTCCTATTTGTTTCTATGAAAAAAAGTACAAAACAAAATGGACATGAACATAAGTTGATATGTAAAGAAAAAAACAATGAATATGTACATACAATAAATAAAATAGAATAAAAGGAATAAAGTAACAGATAATGTTAGAAGAATGTACCATTTTTATTTTTATTTTTATCATCCATGTTTGTGTATATATAAAAAAAATTGTAAAAAACATTTGTTCCCAAAATCAATTACAAAGCAGGGAAAACTAAGAAGTTGGATGTCTTTATTTTCTGCAACAAGATAGACATATATGTTTTGAAACATAGAAATATGATTTTTCAATATGTTTGATATATATTTCATAATTCAAGTGGAATACCAATTGTATGGTGATGAGACCAGTATGTGTACAAACCAAGGAAAACTAAGATGTTGGATAATTTGGTTTTCCACAACAAGCTAGACAGATATGCTTTGAAACATATAAATATGATTTTGCAATATGTTTGATGTATATCTCATAATTCAAGTGCAATATCAATTGTATCGTGATCTGACTAGTATGTGTCTAAGATAAAGATGTTGTATTGAGAAATGGGCACATTCGACCATACATGGTCAATAAGTGTGTTTTGTACATGGCTTGTGTTGTTGAAAAGAAAGGGAAGACTGTATTTGCACATGTATTTTTCCAATTCTTTTGTGCTGGCATTATTTTGTAGCATGTCAATATTGAAGTCTCCTACAATGAAAATGGTTTCGTTCAGATGCAAATGGTCTAATGTATTGGAAATAACATTTAGTATGTTGGAGAATGTTGCATGGGGAGAAGCATACAGATTCAGCATTGCAATTTTTGATCCATGGAAAAATACTTTTGCAAGCACCATCTCAACATTGTTTTCTTCGAAATGTATATGCTCCAAAATTGTTACATGTTTTTTCGCCAATATCATCACCACATATGTAATGTAACTTGATATGCAATTGTGATTTGGAAATTGATTGTTTTGCATGCATAATGCCATGTATCGGATTGCATTGTGTCATAGTCATTGATTATATCATCTATGTGTGCATGTAAGTTGGGTGTGTTAAGCGAAAAAATTGATACAAATGAGTTTGTTTGTATGGATTGGAAATCATATTGCAGATGCCACTTTGTGGTAGTCCTGAGACATTGCATTTCAATATCAACTTTATGTTTGAATTTGAAGTTATATTTTGTAAGAGGACTTAGTAAATACAAGGAGTCTATAATTCTGGCCGGGGACAATGCTGTGTATACAAGTCTATGTATTCGAATTCCAATAGACTGAAATGAAACACTATTAAGTGTTAGTGCTTGCGATCTATAGACTATACGTGCACATGCAAGTTTAATTGGAAATTGTTTTTGAATCTTTAGCAACCTGTCTTTGTTGATGTCGATACCGGTTTTGATATTCGCAAGATATGTGTCCAATCGCTTGCAATGTTTGAATTATATAGATAAGCCAACTTGTTTTCTTATCGGTGGCCTATATGTTGTTCATGGAACTTAATCCAGAGGACATCAAGTTTGTATGTTTTGGTATAGCCTTTGAGTATTCCATCTGCAGCATTGACCAAGTCATCATGTGAATCATAGTTGTAGGCATATATTTCAACCAACATGTCTAATTTGAGGACAAGCTGCAAATGTAAAGTGGCTATATGTTCATGACGTGGTACATTTCCATGGTTTTCTTCTTCAAGGTCAATTGAATTGATGATGATATCATCGCTAGGAATGAGCGATAGCATGTACCTGTTATGCATTACATCATCCCTATTTGTGTAGAACAGGTAAGGGAAGGTTGGGTCTATTGGTGTAGGTCACATGCACCTTGAATTGATATATTTTAAGTCATCATGTGTTTGGTTGTTTGTCCACATTCTATTCAAAATTGCAATAATTTTTTCATCTGTCTGACACATTGTAATATGCAATTCAAAGCATTTAATATTGTCTTTCCATAATTGATGTGTCACTCTTTGCATGTTGATTGTAGGTTGTTTAAATATCAAAGAATCTTGGATGGGCTATGCCTGGTAAAGATCCCCACAGAATATCATGTCAATGTTTCCAAAGTATTTTGTGTGCACATGTTTTATGCTCCTTAGTCGGTTGTCAATGGAATAAAAGAAGCGACTTCCAATCAAAGATGCCTCATCTATAAAGACAATTTGCAGTTCGTCATAAAGCTTAGACAAGGTATCTAACATTTCCTTGTTGAGTGGAAGAAACTGTGACTTGTTAAAAGGCATCAAAATTGTAGAGTGGACTATTGTTCCACTTGCATTATATGGATGTTTTGTTGTGTATGCAACTATTAGGCCCTTTAGTTTCATAGGAT
>JASDQU010237069.1:0-16946 GCA_032191745.1 Picea mariana
GATGGAGGCTGGTACTGCTGACAGGACAAGTCTGGCTGAGAAGAAGAAAAGATGGGCCCTCAAGGGCCATGCTCAAGTCAATCTGCTCTCGTACTCCATGTCTGGGATGATGTGGGCCTCGAGACATGATCTCCTAGTTATCCCTAGATATCGGGGATAACATATCCTATAGCATTGATTATATTTTGTTGTATTTAATTCTTGTATAATCTATTGACCCCTTGCCCAACCTTAGGCACTAGTCATAGTTGACTTAGGGAAAGGTTTGACTCTCATTGAAAGATTTGCATTGCATTGTTGCTTGCCATATAGGCTAGTTTCCCCTCACCTTTAACAAACTAAAATTAACTCCTAGAATTCATCTAATAATTCACATAGTAACTGTGAATTATTAGATGAATTATGGGAGTAAGCCTAGACGGAAGAGGTTCAAGTCAAAGTGACAGTGTGGGCTTTGAACCTAGGCATTGTGCCTCCAAGGACACACTAAGTGAGCAGGACTTAGCTCACGTTTGCAAGTGTGTATTAGGACGGAAACAAGGGTGGCGTTAGGCCTTCTCAAGGAAACGTTGGCCTCCAGGAGAAAAACGTTAGGCCTCCTTGGGCCTCTGGATCCTGCCACACGTGCCACTTGGCACACAACTGCCTCCAAAGTGTCTAAAATGCTGGGTGACGTCATGGGCCTTCCAAGGCCTATATCATGGTGAGAAGGGCAAGAACTCCCTGGGTCCAGGCCTGCCAGGTTGTCCTTGGTGGAACGTCCCTCTCTCTCTCCGATGCAAACCCCTGATCTGTCTCTGCCCCTGGTTGGGGTCTTAGCATCCATCTGGTGGGATTTTATCCCTATGGAGGTCCGAAGTTCGAACTAATCATCTACCCATATGTACCTGTCCATCGGGTGTGGCCCTGCAACATCAACAAGTACACCCTCCATGGGATCATAAGTCACAGGGATCATAGCAATGTCTATCACATCTAATCATTAAGTTATTTAAACATGTGCATGAAACCCCCTTTCCTAGACAAGTGCTCAAAGACGTTATGCTATTCTACAAGCCAGGTTTGGAGGGGACGCTAGGATGTCCTATTGGGCTAGTGCTCATTGGATGTGGGATGTTTCCGGGTGAAAACAAATCCAGGCCATGTAAGTGGATGAGGTGGTAAGGGATGTCTAGGTAATGGGTGCAGTGATAACAGGAAAATGTATGGCTTTCCCGTGGGTGCCTCTGAAGAGGGTGAGATACACCTTGTCATGGATGCAAATGTTTCCAAGCCCATTCATGCCTTTTATTTTTTATTCTTATTTTCTTTTTTTTTCAAGAGACTAGTTAGGGGACATTTCCCTGGCGTCGTGACCAGTGGTGACAATGTTACCCACAAGCATTTCATGGAAATGAGAAGGCTAGCTTGTGATGAGACCCCCTATCGTCCATCTAGGTCTTGATTTATTATTTTTACGGGTCCCTCTATTTCTTTCTTAGAAGCGTTTTATTGCTTTCTCGGGGATCCCTGGGCGAAGAATTTGAAGGTTTCATTCTTTTGGCTTTTATATTTTTCTAGCTACTTTTACCCTCTGGGCCTTTAGCCCCTTCTTCCCACAAGGTAAGGTACAACCCTTTGCTAGCTTGGAAAACCCAATGCCCGGACCAATGTATGGGATGGATGAGAGGGAAAAAGATGAAAAGTGGTGAGTATGGTGGGAACGGACGATGACCTTTCATGAACCCCCCCAGTGGGAACTCAAACCCTATGGGAACCAGCTTACTAGGGCATCATGTCATTCCCCCCAGGTGTGGTCAAGTGGAAAGGCATAAGGTCCAAGCACATGTTAGAAGTAGAAAGAATTAAATTCACATATTCAAATGTTTTGAGAATCAGAGTGACACATACCATGATACCCGGACTCATTACCTCATGGAGTAAGACCCATTTTTGCTGAAGGACCAGGCCGATGGGATGGATGTTGCTGTTGCTGACAAAGTGGAGGCGCTAAATAAGAAAAGGATGGGCCCTCCAGGGCCAGGCTCAAGTCAATCTGGCTCTCGGTACTCCATGTCTAGGACCTGTGGGCCTCGAGACATATTCTCCTCAGTTATCCCTAGGCTAGGGGATAACAGTACCCAAGTCCCCTCACTATCTTCAATGATCTAGGGGAATTAGTCTTTAATGATCTTCCTCTTGAAGAACTCTTTGTTCATGAAAATAATTCTCTCCCATCAAGAAGTTGGATTGATAGTACTATTTAGTTTATGCAAAGGCTTACTTCTTGCAAAGAAGCATGTGAACTAGTGGGTAGATGACAAGTCCATCTTGTTGTGGATTTTGGTGTAATGTTATTATTCATAAGGGTAAGATAATTGTTTATGTTTTTCTTAACCGATGATTATTTAATTGATAAGTTGTTTAGGCTTGTCATCTATTTTAAAATTATTTTATGCTCCATTAAATTAAAAACTTAGGATGTAAAATACAGTTTGATGTAAATTGGCAACTTGGACTTTAGGCCATCTTGTTGTGGATTTTGGTAGAATGTTGTTATGGAGGAGGGTAAGATAATTGTTTTATGGTTTTATTGTATATGATTATTTAATGGATAAGTGTTTTATTCTTCTTTCCTATTATTAAACTATTTATGATCAATTAAATGAAAATCTTTGCAATTGAAATACAATTTGATGTATATTACACATGACTTGACATCATGACTGCACCTTGTATTTATTGCCATATTTGCAGGACGATTATTATGCACACCCAGAGCTTTATTACCCAGTGTTCCATGAAAAAATAGCTCCATACGCCACAGGCATAGGTATGTCAACATTTATACTTGGAAAGATAATTATATATGTTTCAAATATACTAAACTAAAGAGTGATCACAAAGCATTTAATGGGACAGTTTTGGCTTATATGGGTTGTTGCAAAATTGGGCACTTTTCCGAAACAATATGTTACTGAGTACCTCAACTTTATTCACATGTTAGATACATGTACCATGTTCATTGGTCCATAATGATGCAAGGAGTGTAAACTAATTGTAAGTAGGAATATAACATTAGCAAAGGATATAAATATCTTATCTACTAGTAGTTATTTCTTATTTTTATTTTTTAATAATCATTGTCACCAAGGTGTTTAATCAATATTTCAATAATGATGACTTTTTGATTAATGCATATTGTTAGTCTTAAATAATTACTAGGCACAATACGGTTATAATTCATGAAGACTTGTTACTGCCTAAAAATGTATGGTTCATTTTGCATTTTCAGAGGCATTAGTTTCTCAACACTACAGTGCCAGGGAATATATACCCTTGGAGAATCAACATCATTTATAGGTTGCAATGGCTTGGTCGAGATCCATTTTTTATTTCATGTTTGGATGATCTCTACATATTGAGAGGTAGTGGCTATGTATTTGGAGGAGTGTTTGCTTATGTTGAAGGATTTGCTACATATTTTGATGCATTGGAGGGTTCCTTGGGTGTCTTCACACTTTCAAAGCATGAGCTATATATTTGGAGGCAATATGGACCCCTTGGCACGTTTCACTTGCAAGATTACACTCATGAAGAGGAGTCCCACATTATTAGGTGTTGAAGAGTTCTATGGCTTACTTGATGGTCAAAGAATCTATGAGGAAGAGCGTCCTATCATAAAATAAAGGCATGTAGCATGTAAGTGCCTTTTTGGGAGTCAAGGCACATTCTTAGAGAAGCACTCCACATTAGAGGATGGTCATGAGTATCTTTATGCCATATTTTTTTGGAAAAGAATGTTCAGGGAGGTTTCTAATGAGAATCTATGGATGAAGAGATGGAATATAAAATTTTCTAAATAATATTTTATGAAGGGTTTTGTTATCTTACGAGTTATTCCGAAAGTGTTTACACCATACTTGGGAGTGATTATTGAGATTTGGGGTACATGGTGTATGATTATCCCTTAGATGGCCCATAATGAACTTGCACATTGGAGGTGGCTTACTCATTGGTTGCTTGACCCTAGTCGGATACTTGCATGACATTCTTCCTTGGAGCATTGGAGATCTTTAGACAACTTGGGACATTCTTCATGATGGCCACATGTAGATTGGTTTCTTGCTTGAGAGGACACCTTGCATTGGAGGAGGAGCATTTGGCATTTAGGAGGAGGGCATTGAGCCCTAGACGACATGGGGTGGATTGGATACTTTCATGGAGGCATGGAATTGACTTGGGGATTCCTTAGTTGAGAAATTGTCATGCATGTGGAGTGAACCCTATAGAGCACACGGCTTAGGAGTGTTTGAGTCCTTGGAGGCTTGTAGGAGGAGCAGTGGACACATCTCATGGAGCACCCTTGCATTAGATCATTTCTTGTTTATTACATCACCTTGGAGCTTGACATATGTACCCTTGGAGTGTAGCACTTCAGACATGTAGCCCTACTTGTGTTTTGTAGGTTGCTTGTAGAGGTTAATCCCACTTTATATTGTTGGCCTCGCTTACCTCTCATAAAAATAGAGGAATGAGAGATTCCTTTCATTCATTCTATTCATCATCATTTTGTGTTAGATATGTGAGGAGAGTGGCACACTAGACCCTTTCTCTCAAGTGTATTCATTGGACATTAATAAAATTATCTTATCTTAATTTATCTCGTCTTTGAATGCTAGGGTTTCTTGGAGGATTCTTGGAGATTTCTAGGGTTAGGGTTTCCACACTAAGTAGGAAAGGAGTTAGGGTTTGGTGATAAACCCTAGGGTTCTACTTGTTGAAGAAGAGGAGAAAATAAGACATCTTGCCAAGGAGGCTTGCTAGTGTTGATGCTAGCTTGTGGGGAATTTTTGCTAGACCTAGGGTTTTCTTGATTTTCCCTAGTTAAGTTTTTTGAGAGATTGGAGGGTTGTACTAGCTAAGTGTTCAAACAAATTTGTTTTCTTGGAGCATGAGATTTTATTGTTTGAGGAGGTCTCATAGAAAGTGGCTTTTGGATTTGTGATAGTGACCTTTCTAACTGAGTGATTCTTTCAGAGATACATAGATCCTCATAGGGTTCATGTTGTTTTGAAAAATTTAAGGCATATTTCATGTTTGAGAAACCTGTGCTCCATTTCATATGGAAAGTATTGTTTTCTACCTCTAGAATCTCTGGGAGGTCATGCTCTAGTCCTCCCATGCTTTCTTTATTTATCTCATGCATTTACATGACCTAGATTGTTCTTCACCTGGAAACACCATGTTGACCACTTATTTCAACTAGGGGTTCAACTCCATGTGCCATTAAGATATGCACCTAATGGTGCTACCAAGTTGAAGACTTGTTGGTTCTACAAGGCAGTTTTGGCCTTCAACAGTTCTTTTTGTAATTGGAATTTATGCTCCCCTGCGTGGGATAATAATGTAATGGGTCAACATGGATCATAGTTAGGTCAGTTTCCTAGGAATTCATCATTAGAGGAGTCCCTTTCACTGAGTTTTTTTTTTTCTCAAGTTATTAATTTGGCCTAACTAGCCTTATTAATTTCCCTCGAGTTTTTCACTCCCACAATAATCCTCCAAAGTGGTGAAAGGCGTTCTAATTGTCAAGCCCTATGGTAGCTAGTGTCTAGGAATATTGTAAATGACCATGCTAGACATATCTTAGAGTCTTGTGAAATTCCGTCGGGTCTAAGGTATTTTTTTTAATTTTTTAAAATTACCTAGTTAATGGTAATTTTAATTAATTTTTGATAAAAAAATGTAAAAACTAGGTCCTTGGGATTTTGATAAGGTTGTTTGTGCTCAAAAGAAATGAAATGAGCCCCCCTACACCCTTGGACCAAGTTTTAGCTCAATTGGACAAGTTTTTTTAGGTGTTTGTCCATAAGGAGTCTACGTCATTCTAAGACAACAATTTAATTGTTTGATTTGACATAGTCAAAATGTCAAATTTTTGTAATATTAGAAAAATGGTTAGAGAAAATATGGGAGATGATGCCTAAATCCATACCTAAGCTATTCTAGCCCGTTTCTAACTTTAATCCACCCATCCCACTTAGCCACCACTTCAACAAGTCATCCCCCCTAGGGAAGTTGCACCCCCCTTCTAGAGAAAACTTTAGAAAATGAAAAAATAAAGTAGTGGGGCCTCTTCTCTCCCTAAGTGTGCCTTCCTAGTAGCTCCACCTCATCTTTTTACTTTTCAATTCTTTCCAACTCATTTCCCACTCACTACCAAAACCCTAAGATGCTAAAACCCTAGGAAGTGCGCCCCCCTCCTTGAGATTCTCAATGTTGCTTAAGGAATGACACTTGGAGAGCATCCAAAAGGGGTAGCTCTTGCTTCCCAAGTATAAATAAAGCCCATCCCCTCCTAATTTATCATCTATTCTCAGTGCAAGGTTACTCTACCCAAATTTCTCCTCTCCTCTCCATTCTCTCCCACTCTTCTCTCTCATTCTTTCTTGCTCTCTCATTCTTTTCTCAAGCTTGTGACAAGTATTTGTCTAAGCTTTCTTCTAATACAAGAAATCTTTGGAGGATACATGGTGTTGAGAGTCTTCTTGGTGCCATCTTGCTTAATGAGGTTATTTTGTTCTAGTTATTTCTTGTTTTCATTTGTTGTAGATCTAGAGTAGGGATCCCAAGCAATGTATTTTCCTTGGGTAGATCTTTTGGTAGTATTATCATAGATCTAGTGAGTATTTCTTTTGAATCTAACAAAGTATTTTGTTTTATCACTTGAATGTGCTCACCCCTTTCTCTTTTCTGTAGCATTGTTTCAAGGAATTTGCAGGTCACCTAAGGGTTTTGAAGATAGATTTCAGATCTGAAAATCTTCCTCATCATCCACTTAAAACCTCTAATATTTTATGTTCTGATTTTTGTTCATCTTCCTCTATATTTGGGTAGTTTTGTGTTCTGAAATAGACCAAAATCGAATATATATACTGTTGGTTTTATACTACAAATTTCTGGTTTTCACTAACAGTTTTTTTTTACAGATTTTTTGTCAATTCTGCATATTTTCCAGCAAGTTTTACTTGCTGGTTTATTGCAGGTTTGTGATAGAAACGAGGAGGAACAGTCCACTTGAGGCCATTTAAAGTCAATCAAAGACCTCCTAAGTAAGGGTATTGAATACTCCCTTCTTTCTACATCTTCTCACATTGTAAGCAAACCCAAGAGAGTCTCTAGGGCTTGCATTTCTCAAGCATTTTAAAATTTCTGCATTTTTAATTTATAGTTTGCCTACACCTAGGAAAGAGTTTGGTCAAGACAACCATCCTATATCGTAAGGCTAGTTAATTAGTTTTATTTTTCAACATTGTCTTTTCATTTCTAGTTTGCTCCACTTGTCCTTAAGACAAGGTTGTGTGGCTAGAATCAATTTCTTTTCAAGTTCTTTAATTTTTTATTGTTTGCCTACACCTAGGATAGATGGTTGGCCAAGCCAACCATCCTATATCGTAAGGCTAGGTAATTAGTTGTGGTTTATTGCTTCTAGTGATTGTGTTTATGATTTATCTTTAGATCTTAGAAGCTCTTTTCATTTCATTGCTTAAGCCGTGGAGGCATAGTAACTTACTTGTGTTTTTCAAGTATTCCTTTTCTTCCAAGTATTTGCTTTGCTTTCAAGTTCAATCACTTAATCTCTTTTCAAGTTTAAGCAATCTCATTTACTTTATTTTCAAGCACTTGTATATTCAAACATCTTTACTTTCTTGTCATTTACTTTTCAACCACTTTACATTGCAAGCATTTAACTCAACTTAACTTAATCATTCTAAGATTCAATTTACCTTAGATCTATGTTGCACGGGGACCCGTCCCCCCCAAAAAAAACCCGTGTACCCATCGTTCCCGCGTTCCAGGGACTTGGGGACCCTTAGGAAACTTACCCAAATTGTTGGGGACTCCATTGGGGACTCAGGGACTTGCTGGCCGTCCCCAAGACGTTCCAGACAGATTTTGAGGATGTTCTAGGTAGATTTCAGGGATTTTTTTGGGCAGATTTTGGGGATATTCCGGGCATATATCTTCAGTCTTGAAAATCATGAAAATTGATGATTGGACAATAAGATCATTTTTCCCATCCATTATTTTTGTATTGCATTGAATCTAAATCTGTAGTAAAATTTGTAGCTCAAAACATGGGTTTTGTATGATGGGTTTTGATTTGGGTTTTTGGTGATTTAAATATTGTATTTTCAGCAACAAGGTTACAACAAGCAAAGTTTCCATGTCAAAAAAACAAGAAATGCAACATTTCAAAGGGTTGATTCTTATGGTTACTACTCTTGTTCTTCTCATTTTTCTGGTCATCTTAGTTTTTAGATATTCTACATGGGTTTCTAGGATTCATTCAATTATAGTGCTTCCACCATTCCAACCTCAAGCATTGTGAAAACAATCAGATAGTAGTGACTTCGATTGGGTACTAAATGTTTGAATAAATTCCTATTCAATCACCTTCTTAATCTGAAATATGAATCTAATCACTTTACAGAACCAAAGTGTTTTATAGTGGTTTTCAACACAACAATAAAAATTTGCAAAACCTATTGATAAGGGAATGCCTTTTATGTTTTAACATAATTGTCATTAACAAGAAATACGAGTAAGAAAAACTTCTATAGAGACATTTCTCACTTAAGTTTTCTAAAGCTAAACTGCATTTTGCTCTTGTTTAACARCCAATAATGAAATGTCACTCGRCTCTTTTTTAAATTGCTCGAGCTTTTTCAGTATTGGCAAGTGTAAGGGCTGTGCATAATACTGTATAGTATAGCTTGTTATGCTTACAAGCTTGAAGCAACTACTAATGCTTATGGTGAATTTTAATATCTATCTATCTATCTATCTATCTATCTATCTATCTATATATATATATATATATATATATTACTACCGTCCCCAACCCGCCGTCCCCTTATAAATTTGGGGGTGCGCTCTAGCCGTCCCGGGGACACGTCCCCCCATCCCGGTCGTTCCCCCGTCCCGAAAACCAATGCAACATAGCCTTAGATCCATAGGGTTTCAATCTATCTAGTTAATTAGAGCACCTTTAACTGTCCCAACTTTGCTATCAAAAAAGGGACTTGAGGAAAAGACTTGGGGTGCTAGATCAGGGATGGTCTCACGGCACTAGGTGTCCCCCTTGTTTGAGTACTGTTGTTCCCCGGATTGACCTGTGGAGCTAGGGTGTGGCCTTGTTTTCCTCACTTATTGAGCACCCAGCAGTCCTTTTGGTATAAGCAGGGAGAGTTCTAGGGAAGCCACATAGTTTTAGGATTCACACTTTCATTTAATTAACTTAATCAATCCTAAAATTAATCTACTTCAACTTTGGGCAAATTTCATTTATCTTTCTATTGGTTTATGTTCTTTAACTTATGCAAGCACTTCATTTAAGTTATCTCACATGCAATTTTATTGAGCTCTTGTGGATGGTTGACTAGTTTACTTAGTAGTTGCGCATCTCTTGCCCGTGGAGGCTTTTACTTGCTTTATCTTTAGTCCCTTGAAGTTGCGCACTTGCCCATCAAAGGCTCTTTTGTTGGATCTTTCACTCATCTTTAATCACCCCTTGAAGTTGCGCATCTTGTGGAGGCACTTCATTGTTTGGGTTGTTGGCTTGTTGTGTTGTGGTGATCCTCTTTGAGTAATCTTTTATTTCCTTGCACAAATAAGTCAAGTTATTTTCAATTTAGTGCTTATTTCCTTTCTTGTCCATAATTGTATCTTTGTATCTAGTTGTATCTTTAGATATTCTTAACTTTGTAGATAGTTGTTTATTTCATTCATTTGTAGCTAATTCAATTCTTTGTATTTAGTTGTAATCTTTGTAAAGTTTGATTTCTAATCTCTTTGTAACTTTAGTTGACCCCTTGCCCAATCTTAGGCACTAGTATTAGTTGACTTAGGAAAAGGGCTTTCCTTTGCATTTGAAATCTTGCACTTTGCATTGTTTGCCTCTAATATAGGTTAGATTCCCCCCAACATTTAACTAATTAAAATTCACTCCTAGAAAACCTTTAATAACTCACATAGTAACTAGGGTCTACCCCCCTTGGCTTCCCTAGGAGTAAGCCTAGACAGAAGGAGTTCAAGTCGAGGTGACAATGGGTTTGAACTTAGACATTGTGTCTCCGAGGACACACTAAGTGGATTGGACTTAGTCCACATTTGCAAGTGTGTATAAGGACGGTAACACACCCCACACCTGATGAGAATTAGCCCAATAGGACATCCTGAAACCCTCTCCAAACCTGGCTTGTAGAATAGCATAACATCTTTGAGCACTTGTCTGGGAAAAGGGGGGTTTTATGCACATGTTTGGGTAACTTGACTATTAGATGTGATTGGCATTGCTATGATCCCTGTGACTTATGAGCCCATGGAGCGCGTACTTGTTGTTGCTGTAGGACCATGCCCGACGGACATGTACATATGGGGAGATGATTAGCTCTGACCTCAATAGGGCTAAAATCCCACTAGATGGATGCTGAGACCCCATCCAGGGGCAGAGGGATACCAGAGGCTTGCACTAGAGAAAAGGAAGGACGTTCCACCAGAGGCACTTTGGCAGGCCTGGACCAAGGGGGATCTTTCCCTCACACCATGACGTTGGCCCTTGAAGGCGCTCGACGTCATCATTTAGAGCCTTGACATCATCTAGTTGGGGTATTCGGCATGAGGACGACTTTGGTTGGCACGTGTGGTAGTTCCTTAGGGGTTTTGAGCCCCAACGTTTCACTTTGGAATCCTAGCGTTCCAAGAGGGGAGCCAACTTCACCCTAGGAAGGGCATGATGTCACCCTAAAAAGATGAAATTAGGGTTTTAATTGTCAATTTTGTGTAAAACTGGATTTTTATGTAAACTGGCCATGTCGGCCTTTTTTGACCTAAAATGTAATTAAAGGTCATTTCTATTGTATAAATAAGAGATCAAACTCTCATTTTTATTCATCATCTTTCACTCACACAAGTGTGAAGCCTGAAATTCGGCCTCTTTTAAGGCTYATTGGCTGAACTAAGTGGTGCGTAGCTCTTGGAGGGAGCTTCTATTGGTGTATTTTTTGTATTTTCATGGTGGAAAGTCTTCAACTAGGGCTTTGTGACTAGATTATTCTTGGTGAATGTAAGTAGAAATCTGCAATCCTTCTTTCTTTGAATGGTTTTGGTATCTTTTACTTGTTCATTTATAAGATTATGAAATTGCTAGTGTGAAACCCTAGGAGAAAAGCACATGTTATTGTCCTTCTCTCAATAACTCTTCACCTACTTGATTTTGCTAGAAGACACCTCCATTGAAGCATATACTAGAGCCCTACCTTAGTAGCACTCTAGTACTATTGCTTCATTAAGCTTTCATTTTATTTCAAGCTTGACCTAAAGAAGAAGGAAAATCATAGGGCCTAGGGTTACCTACTTCCTAGTAGCGTTTTCCTTCTAGGGTTTTGGATGATTGAGGTCTTAGGTTACTAACACCTCAACCATCCTCCCTCTTGTCTTTAGGTCACCCATTATCATTTGTTTCCCCTAAGAATTTCCACTGCAAAAGTGACTCCATTTACCCTAAAGGCACTAGTTCATACCTTACAATTGATTGATTGATGAAAACAACTTTCAAACCATCTACTTCAAGATCTCTACTAACCACTTCTAACCATAGATTAGATTAACTTACTAACTGTCTTGCTGTTGTTGCAAAATATAGCTACAACCATCTATGATAGAAGTAAAAGCATCTTAAAAGAAAGTGCTAGAGCTGATTTTACATTGCCTTCTTTGCTTCTGACAAATAGTAGCATATTGTCAATTTTAGTTATCATTTTTGGTCATTATTGAGGCTTTATTAAGGCATAATTGTGAAGCTATCACTATATATACATTGCTGTTATAAATATTTCTGTTGCTTCATCTTTTATATCAGCTCATGCTTTTATTCAAAGTCCATGGTTTTATGAAGCACTAACATCAATTGATACTTGCAAATAATGTTTTTCTTGTTGTCTTGTTCTAGGCAGGTACACTTAAGCAAATATTTTCTTCATCTTGTTAAAACCTTTGGGACTTTCTGATCAGAGTGACTTGTGAGAGGGGAGGAACCTTTTGATACTCTTACCTTAACCTTCTCAAACCCCGGGTCACTGGGGACGTCTCCCATGGGGTATTACCCCTAAAGAGAAAGAGGTGTCTTATTTAGGTGACAGTTGTTAAGGTTTAAGCTATTATTAGAGTTCTTTGCATTTCACTAGATAACAATAGCATAGATAGGATCACTGAGAAATAAACAATCACGAGAGACACATCATTTATCCTGGGAAACCCTCATGGGGAAGAAAAGCCAGCAAAGCTTCCTTATTATAGATAGCCAATAAAATGCCAAGAGATAACTCAAACAAATACGGAAAGTCCTCTCCCAAGAATGTGCCTCTCTCTCTCTCTCTCTTCTCCAACTGCACCTCCGAACTTGTCTCTTGATGAACAAGTGCGTGTGTCTAAATGAGGCGCTAGCCTCCTTATTTATACAAATTTGGCACGTGTGGACGGAGGTGTCTTTTCATTGGTAGGGCCGACTTCTTCTTCTGAGTGGTTATAACCACCTTTAATATATTCTGGGGCCGACTTCTTATTCTTCCTATTACAATTATGTTTTGACCAATCCGCAAAATGGGATTTGGTCCTTTACAATAGCCGACATGATCAATCTGCAATAGGGGATTGATCTAATGAATAATACATCAATAATAATTAGAATACTCTTTGCAATTACATTATTTCAATAATCCCCCTTAACAAAAAGGGTATTCTACAACAACATCAAGCAAGAGAGAGGACAACATCATAAACAACATCAAGTGGGTGAGAGGACAGTATCATCAACAACATCTTGGAACATTGACTGGCATATCTATAAATCATCGAAAGTTTTTCTCATTGGCAACATCGTCATTCTCAATGGAATGAAATCATCATCTGCGTCAATATGGATTAGTATAAGACTAATACATCATCATCACAACACGAGGCTGGTCACATCATCACAGCACGAGGCTGGCACATCATCACAGCAATTAAGCTGGAATCACAACACAACAATTAAGCTGGAATCACAACACAACAATTAAGCTAACAGCACAACACACGGCTGGCATCTCAACACAAAAATTAAGCTGGCATCTCAACACAACAATTAAGCTGGCAACACAACACTCGGTTGGCATCTCAACGGAGCAATTAAGCTGGAAACACAACACTAGGCTGGCATCTCGACACAGCAATTAAGATGGAAGCACAACACTAGGCTGGCATCTTGACACAACGATTAAGCTGGAAGCACAGCACTAGGATGGCATATCAACACAACACTACTCCCCCTTTCAAGGGAGGTCCTTTCGGACTATACCGAACTTATCTCGAAAGTGCTCAAACTTTACACAAGATAGAGGCTTGGTCAACACATCGGCAACCTGTTCATCCGTGCTAACGTACTGGAGCTTTATGGCTCCTCTCTGCACCATGTCACGGATGTAATGGTATCGGATCTCTATGTGTTTCGACTTATCATGAAATACAAGATTCTCTGTCATCTTTATGCGGCTCTGGTTGTCACATAGGATCGTGGTTGCTTCCATCTCTAGGTCGAATAGACCTGTCAACAAATTTCGAAGCCATATAGCTTCATAGCTAGCAGAACATGTGGCAATGTACTCTTCTTCCGCTGTACTGAGAGTAATGTTGGATTGCTTCCTACTCTTCCATGAGATCATGGCTGATCCCAAACTGAAACAACATCTTGAAGTGCTCTTCCTGTCAGAGACACTTCCAGCCCAATCTGAATCAGTGTACCCACTCAGTGTGAAATCATGATCTCCATCATAACTGAGACCACAATCTAATGTACCCTTAAGGTACCTCATCACATGTTTTGCAGCAACTAGGTGAACATGTCTGGGTTCTACCAGAAACTTACTCAAAGTGTTCATGGCAAAACAAATATCTGGTCTGGTGTTCGTCAGGTACATCAGCGATCCAATGATCTGTTTATACAGCGTGGCATCAATCAATTTTGACGAAGTGTCAACCAGTAGCTTCAGCTTCGCTTCCATGGGTGTATTCATGGACTTGCACTCTAACATGTCGAATCTCTTCAGGATTTCAACTGCATACTTCCCTTGGTTAAGGAAGATTCTCTCTGGGCTCTGCCATACCTCAAGACCTAAGAAATAATGCATTAGGCCAAGGTCTTTCATCTCAAATTCTGAAGCGAGCTTCTTCTTACATTCGGTGATGAGTTTTTCTTCTTTAGTTAAGAATAAGTCATCCACATACAACAACAATATCACCGGCTCATCATTCATAACCTTGAAGTAGAGGTTAGAATATGCTTTACTCTTGGTAAATCCCAAGCTCGTTAGAAAACTATCTATCCTGCCATACCAAGCTCTAGGAGCTTACTTCAACCCATACAGAGCCTTCTTCAACTTGTAGACATGAGTCTTCCTGTCTTCAACTTCAAATCCTTGAGGTTGTTCTATATACACTTCTTCTTCGATGACACCATTTAGGAAAGTTGTCTTTACGCCCATCTGGTGTAACTTCCACTTCATCTTAGTTGCAAGGGCTATGATGGTTCTGATCGAAGTGTATCTGGCTACAAGAGCGAATGTCTCTTCATAGTCAATGCCTTCCTTTTGAGAAAATCCACGAGCGACAAACCTTGCTTTGTACTTCTCAATACTTCCATCAGCAACATGTTTTATTTTGAGGAGCCATTTGGAAGATACCACATCCTTGCTCTTCTGTCTGGGAACTATTTCCCGTACATCAATCTTTATTATGGATTGGTATTCTTCTGTCATGGCATCTGCCCATTCTTTCTTCTGAATGGCTTCTTCAAAGCAGGTAGGCTCCTTCTCTAGGAGATTACACATCAAAGCCATATAACTAGAGAATTATCTTAGGTCTCTTCACCTGTCTCGTGGTTCCTTCAGGAACACCATACTTCTCTCCATCTTGAATAACCTCCCTAGCCCAAGCAGGCTTTCTCTTATGGGAGATCGTCATCTGAGGAGGTTCTTGAAATTCTACTACGTCATGATCTTCTAGAATTTCCTCATCGGGGGAAGCTATGACTTCCCTCACTAGTTATGCAACTCTGGGAACCTCCCTCATTGATTTTTCAACTCTGGGAGCTACAGGTTCCTCTTCATATACTTCTTCAAGCTGGCATCTTCTTGATTTCTTGAGCGTTGCATCTTCATCAAAGGCCACATCCCTGCTGATCTCAATGTGATGGTGACCTGGTATATACATCCTGAAGGCCTTGGAGGCCTCACAGTATCCCACAAATATTCCCTTATTTCCTGAGGGTTCCATCTTGTTTCTCTTCTCTTTCAGAATATGTACAAATACTGGGCAGTCAAATATTTTGAGATGGCTTACCTCTGGGTTCTTTCTGGTGAACATCTCTTCCGGCGTCTTGAACCCAAGTGCATTATGGGACAATCAGTTTTGTACATATACTGTTGTCATTGTTGCTTTTGCCCATAAGCACATTGGAAGATCTTGATCATGGATCATGGTCTTCACTGCTTCCATTATCGTTTTGTTCTTTCTTTCTTCTACACTGTTTTGTTGAGGATTATAGGGAGTGGTGAGCTCCCTCTTGATCCCGATATCTTTGCAAAAGTTCACAAACTCTTTTGAGGTGTATTCTCCTCCATTATCTGACCTGAGTATCTTGATCTTTCTTTCAGAAAGATTCTCTATCAAGGCTTTGAATTCCTTGAATTTACTGAACACTTCATCTTTTGATTTCAAAAAGTAATGAGAATAATCATCAATAAAAGATACATAGTATACATACCCACTGATGGAGGATGATGGCATTGGGCCACACACATCTGAATAAATGAGTTCTAAAACTCCTTCTGCTTTGTTGTCTCTCTTCGGAAAAGGGTTCTTGATGTTCTTCCCTTGTGCAAATCCATTGCACACGCCTTCATGGTCAACTTCGGGTTCTAGTAGACCTATGACTGCTTTGCATACGTACTGTAATGCCTTGTAGTTGATGTGTGCTAATCTTCTATGCCAAAGTTCACATGGATTCTCAATGGCATGGGTCATGGCTTCTTCTGAGTGACCCTTTAGTCTATACAAGCCACCTTCTTCTTTTCCAATGACGATTGCTTCTTTCATGTTTTCTCCTTTAGCCCACATAAGAACTTCTCCATCTATAAAGGCAATTCTGAAGCCTTTCTTTTCTAGAGCTGATATGGAGAGTAAGCTCTTTGTCAAACCTGGTACATAGAGTACGTCCTTCATCTTCATTGAGTTCCCTGAATTAAGCTTGTAGTTTGATTCTTCCACTCCTTTGATAGGGTATTGATAATCATCTTTGTTATCCTCTCTTTTTAGGGATAACTAGGGGATCATGTCTCGAGGCCCACCGGTCCTAGACATGGAGTACCGAGAGCAAGATTGACCTGAGCATGGCCCTGGAGGGCCCATCCTTTTCTTCTTCCATCGGATTTGTCTTGTNGTCACTTTTGATCATTGAAACCTTTAAATATATGCATCTGATTCCTTTTATCTCTAACAACTGCTTGGATCTTACATTAGCCCACTTGAACATGCTTGGGGAGATTGACAGGGTGCCCTAGCAAGCTTGTGCCCATAGGTCTTGGTTTTCCACTGGGAAATTTCTGAAAATCCATCGTTCATTCCCATCATAACACCACTGTTTCATCTTATCCCCCGCTCATTTATCCCATTCCCCTTGTCTGGGCATTGGGTTGACCTATTTGTAGGATTGCACCTTATTTTGTGGGAAGAAGGGGCTAAAGGCCCAGAAGGTAAAAGAAGTTGGTAAAAGACAAAAGCCTAAAAATGAAACCTCGAGATGCTTCGCCCAGGGATCCCCGAGAAGGCAATAAAAGGCCTCTTAGCAAGAAACAAGAGGGACCCGA
>JASDQU010237071.1:3375-16970 GCA_032191745.1 Picea mariana
AAACAAGCATGAGGGTGGTGAATGGTAGAGATGAGAGTAAGATGGATAATATCCAATCTCATTCCTCCAACATAACCTTGCAATCATTCTCCTTTTCAAATGTCACCCCACGGTTTTCATTTATAGGAAAATTGAGAAACTCTTGAATAACTAGCTTCAATTTGAAATATCTTCATTCAAAATGTGTTTGAAATGATTGAAAGGGACTTTGGGAGGCCAAAGTACTCTTAATAAATGGGATGAGAGTTCGAATTTATCCTATACATCAACTTAGATCCACGTGATCTAGGCTTGCATCCTAAAATGCATCGAAGAAGTTGTGATCACTCACGTAGAGAAAGTTGCATGGGTTTTGAAGGACATCTTGCACAATTATCGTGAGTATCAATGAAGAAAGGAAATGCAAGTGTATTAGAACCCAAATTTGAAGTTGCTTTCCTTGATGTTCAAGGTGATTTAAATTATCCATGAGGTAGCATTATTATGGTGTATTCTTACCAATTGATATTTCTTCTGAACAATCACCTAAATGTATCTTGCGAGCGAAATTGAGGTGACAACATTCATCCCATATCATTTATGAGCAATGGATAACTTTATCCCTTGATGTTCCAATGATGGTGAGTTATTGTGCTAATGCTTCATTTTGATTTTTTTCTAGCATAGGCCATACAAATGGGTTAATGACCATCCTAAGATAGTTCATCCATACCTCCCCTAGGCTATTTTGTTTTGACCTTATCATCAACATAGTTTTGAGATCCTCTACATGTAATCTCTAGAGATCCTCAAATATCCTCTCTTCATTAGATAAATTTTGAGGTGCAAAATGGGCCTCATAGGGAAGATATTAAAATAATAGTTAAAATAATAAAATAAAATCTATATATTTTCAATGGGAAAGAAAGGAAGCCACTTTTTTAATCATATTTTCAACTTATCTCCTTATAGGTTTACTCAAATTTCAAGTGTAGGAACTTGTTGGATGCATAATTAAATTTTGAATCCCCCACTTTGCATACTTTTGATAGAACCCACAATGATATAAATTGGAAATACATGAAAAAAATGTGCTCTACACTTGAACTTTGAGTAAACCTATAAGGAGATTGTTATAGCAATTTTTTCCACACCTTATGCATCATTCTTTGGTGGCCTACCTTTTCTCTCTACAAACTCAGTTTCCCCATTTTGCTTAGTAAAAAGTAAAAAAATCAAAATTTTGTACATATACGTGGGCTACAATTATACAACTTGCGTATACACAGGTTACTCCATTACAGCCTGCATACATCGGGTTTTGCGCTAAAAATTAAAATGTTTCGGGTTTTCCATGACAAATCATCAGATCCATGATCCTTGGCCTTTCATATATTAGAAATGCTCTGATTCGACCCTTCAATTCTCTTTGAAGGCTATGCATTGAGCCATATACAAACCTTGGAGGAGAAAAATTTAAGAGCAAGTACACTCTCGATAAATTTTTCCTCATATTACATCCTTGAGTTTGCATCCCTTAGTCCTTTAAGTCTGAACTCTCCTCACGTTCACCCTCCCCAAGCTCTCCCTATCTTGTGAAGAAGGATCCCAATTAATCCTAGATCTTGTGAGCTTTCCTTATGGAGGATTGAAGTGGTGAAGGCCTAGGTGGAGGGACTTAGTTTCTTGTTTTCAACGAGTTGTTGATACAGGAGGTTGCCACCTATATGGTCATGTTGATTCTATTAATAGAAATAATATTTTCTCGTGCAATTATATGTTGCAAATGTTTATATTATTTTCCATGACTAAATTTGTTATACATGTTAATGGATTATGCTATTTTATATGCTAACATTTCATACATTTTCCATGTGCTTGTGTATCTTAGATGTTGAGGACAAGTTGTAGGTATCAGGCATTAGATTGTGAGCTCGACGATGGTATCCTACAAACATCTGGAAGAGGTAGGATTCTAGCCTTTCTTTTGTTGGCATTTCCATTTATCTAGTATACTTGAGATTTTAGTTGATTTCTTGGTGTCATTTCGTCTATTTTGGTCCTACCCAAACCATAGAGATTTATTCCTGGTAACAAAATTCGCGACTCCACGGGGGACTCTCATTTTTTGGGGTTAGTTGGTGATTTTTCTCTTTTTTCTTGATTTTTTGTGTCGCATGTAGATTAACAACCTCTACATAGCTATGTATCTAAGTTTCTTGGCTTGATTCTTTCCCAGTTAGTTTTTTTCTTGTCATACGCGGGTTTTCCTTGAACAGTCTCATACATACGCTAGTTTTTGTATAGGGCACACACATCTTTTTCTAAACCATTTCAGTTTAGTTTGGTGTTTGCTGGGTGGTTTATGAATGTTGTTGAGTCTTCTTGGGTTTCTTTTCTGTCTATTGAGTGCTTTCAAAGTGATAGAAAGTTGTGTTCTTGTTAAATCTTTTGGCAAACTTGCTTCTTGTTATTTTTCTCATTTTTCTTCCTTGCCTTTAAGTCTGAGTAGTAGCTTCTTGGTGTCATGTTGGCTTGTTTTCCTGTGCTTGTAGTAGGGTCTGCCTGAGAAGTTATTAGTTCAGTTTTTCATTTTCATTCCTTTATATTGAAAATACAATAAATTACATTTCATTTGAATCATTTGCAATTTTTTCTAGATTGCATTGTCATTAAAAATGAAGAGACTACATCGTGTGCACAACATTTAGAGGCATACTATTTATTTTGAAAAAAAAGACTAGTACTTAGCAATTTTTTTACATGTGATTCTTTTATATTTTGAGTCATAACACCATTAGATTCATGACCACACCTCTTGAGTAAACAAAATCCATTAAAATTAACGCTCAATAATTAAAATTGTTTAGAAAGATTTTATTTTTTAGGGTACACAAACAAGTTTAGGATCTAGGGCCTTGGAATAGGATTTTGTGAGTAAAATTCTCCAAGGCTACCAAAATCAACATAGGTTTATGTCCAAGGAGTGGATAAATCCATTATATAATTAGTGTTCTCAGGAGACTCCTCTAAAACTGGAGTTAAGCACGAGGTTGTGGGAAGTTGGTTGCATAGATAGCGCTTTAATACCTTCCTAGCATTGAAGATATTTCAGGGGTTCTATTTGTATCTTGGGGTTCTTGGGGTAGCTTGATGATTCTTGAGATCAGGCTTAGCTACCATACATGTTGGCCCTTGGATATGGAAGCAAGAAAAGATTAAGGAAGAAAAGGCAAAACGTGAACTGCACGAAAGACACAGTGATTGATACTGGGTCGAAGTGAGTAGAAGAGAAGAAAATACGGTGCTAAGTAAGAGAAATCATGTTGTTGGATACGAAGATCAAGGATGACAGATCCGAAAGGAATACAGATTGTGGACAACTCAGCAAGCGGAAAAATCCACCGTTGGATGCTTTAGAGCACCGCGCGAGAAGGAAGGAAAGACAAGCTAGTGAAGCCCTGAAAATGAGGGTCAAGTTGACCTAGGGTTTTAGACACCTAGGGTTTTGGTATCTAGGGTTTTGACACATAGGTTTTAACCTAAGGGTGTCTGAGAGCTATTGTAATGTATAAATAGAGGTCTAAAGGACCTGGGATGGGTTGTTGTTGGTATTGTTGGTGCTGGGTTGGTTGAGAGTTCATTCTTCTTGTGTGATCGATTGAGTACTATTGTGTGAGAAGGAAGTGTTGAGTGCGAGAGCCTTCTGGTATTGTAATATATTGAGCTAGGTGCGAAGATCGACCTTGCAGCTGGGTGCGCAGGGAGGGGAGAGACAGAGAAGAGAAGAGAGAATATATGCTAGCTACGAGCACAGACAAGAACTGTATGCTTCACCTTAATATATTATAAAGCACAGTTTTGTGTATGTAGCACTAGGGAGAGGGTGAACCACATATATCTTATGTTATGTGTGATTGATGTTGTGTTCTCCATCATTTGATATGCTGATATTGTGATATTGTGTTAGATCTGAAGTGTAACTTGCGCAATAGGTTTAAGAAGGATAAAGAATAACTAGGTGACTGTGTATTGTTGTTGTGAATCCATTCTGTATTTCCTCTGGTCGTAGACACCCATGTCCTGCAGCCCCCTATAGCTACTTTGGGTGAGACTGCATCTGCCTCACAGGTGTTGTTGAAAGGTCCAGTACTTAGGGCTTGTTGGTGTGCTCTTGGAGTTGAACCTTGGGTCTTCCCTTGTGCCAACAAATGGTTCCGTTGTTGAGATAGGAATATTCTTGAGGGAATGTCAATGTGGTTTCCATTGAAGACAGATATTCAAAAGTGGATAGAAGATCAAGAAAAGGACTTCGCTGAAGCCTAGAACAATAACCCTAATAGTAGTATAGAGGATTGGTTGGAAATATATATCTTTACTGATATACACGAGATTTTGTTTAGAGGAATCCATCAGGAGTTATATGAGTGGCTGGCTAGGTTAGTCGATACCCAATTTGAGATCAGATCTAGGCCACCTGTGGTTTGGACGTCAGCGCTGATCAAGAAGGTCAAGAAAGTTGATAACTTTGTGTCAAGAGCAGTAGATAATTGGTTTGATAGTACCATCAGAGGGTATATCACTGAGTTTGTTGTTGACATAGTAGAATCGTATAGCCAAGTAGAGATATATTTCTTTAAGGGACCTAGAGAAAAATTTTTACATTTTCTGAAGCTGAAGATCAAGATGCTATTGCATGAGAAGAGCATCTTGAAGATACAATAGTCGGCTGGATTGAAGAGATAATGTTAAAGAATTCAGATAGTGACAATGACACAAAGGCTGGACATACGCATAGTGGGAGAGTGTTTAGAGAAGTTCCTCTTGCAAACTTGTTTAAGCAGAACTACGGGGATGAGGGTTTCTACAATGGAGAAGAGGCAGATTTGGCATACGAAGAGCATTCAAAATCCGCTAGGACAAAGGAACCTCATCGAGAAGAGCCAGAAAATTCAGGAACTGCACTGACTATCGAAGTAAGTACTATTAATCCTATTCTTGTTTCAGCAACATTAAGCAATCAGAGTAATCAGATTCACCAGAGCGCTCAGAGCATTGTTACTAGTAGTCTTCCACATACTCAGTTAGGAAACCTAGGAAGATCTATGGAAGATGAGAGGAGGTTACCCACCTTTAGAGAAGATGGATCTGAAGATCCCAATCAACACTGGTTTCTATGTGAAGCCATATGGAGTATTAAGAATATCACTGTTGAAGCTATCAAACGAGCTCAGTTTAGTACTACCCTAAGAGACCACGCATCAAGATGGTACATGAAGTTTGTTAAGGGAATTTCCCAGCCTAAACCACCGAATGAGATCAAGAATGCGCTAATTTCTGAATTAAAGAAACCCAAGTCAGAGTCACAGTGCATTGCAGAACTGAAAGAAATCAAGCATAGAATAGCTAAACCTGTATGGGATTTTGATCAGAGTTTTAATACCTTGACGAGCCACTTGAGTTTCCAGATCCCAGATGAGCAGAACAAGGAATGGTTCATTTATGCCCTCTTGCCACACATCAAAGTTCCTCTGATGCAACAAAATATTACTTCGTAGGCTTATTCACTAGAGATCTCCATGAAATTAGAATCAGCCCCGATGGGAGAATCCAACTCAGGTATGAGTCAAATCTTGAGTCAGCTAACTAGTCTATCACTGCAGGTCAAAGATATGAAAAAAGAAAAGGGAAAATATAAAAGAGAAGACATTTGGTGTATCATATGAAAAACAAAAGGCCATGACAAGGAGCATTATCCCCTATTCCATGAATACTTGGCCTCCAGAGCTCTGAGCCCCTTGAAGCCAGTTACCCTACCCTGGTGTGAGGTATGTAGAAATCGACATAGCCCTGGTGAATGTTACTATATGTAAAAATATGTCCAAACACCCACAAATCTATATTGCACGTTTTGTAAGTCGATAGGACATGATGACAGGGATTGTAGGGCTTACGATCTCATGCATGAAAGGTCAAGGGATATATACAAAATTCAAGGTGAAGTACAACAAGAAGGAAGCACTGCGTAGTATAACTCCCCTGGGAGAGGGAACTTCAACCCTCATGGTGGATTCTGAGGAAGAGGAAGACGAGGAGTTATGGGTCGAGGTCGAGGAAAGATAATCTGTTATAATTGTGCACAACTAGGACACTTGGCAAGGGACTTTCGGAACCCTTGTACCACTTGCAGCTATTGCAAATCCTTCGAGCATGTTATCGAGGAATGTCCAACATTGATGGATAAACTTTAGGAGAGACGGGGACCTCAATAGAACTTGCAAATACAACTAATCAAAGCAGAACCTTGCAGAGTAGATCCCAGAGTCGTTGTTATCACTAGAGGAGGCATTGTTACAAGAGAGGATAGAGTGATCCAAGGAATGACTACAGAAAAATTAAGAGTCGGGAAAGCTATAGAGAAGACACAACTGTTTGATGCAAAGAAAAAAGACAAATCTTTGAGGAGGCAAGAAAAGAATTTGGGAGAGACCAAGTCTCTTCATCGAAGACACAACTAGAAGTAAGAGAATGTGGAATGCCTCTGGAATTTGATCAGTCTTCTTTGCCCGGAGATAGAAAACAGGTGAGTAAACTTGTCAGTTTCTTGTATACGTTTATAAAGTTGATTAAATATGAGAAAGCCATACAAGAACTGCAAAATTTGGTCAGACAGTATGAGATAGGAAGGGTAGATCCTTTAACGAATAAATTAGTACATCAAATATCCAATAAGAGAAAGACAAATAAAGAACTACACCTTAATGCTCAGATTGGAGAGTATGATATAGACTATGTGGTCCTCGACTTAGGGTTGGAGGTCAATGTCATGACGAAGCAAACCTGGGCAGTGATGGGAAAACCTAAGTTGATCTATTCCCTTATCAGGATTAGGATGGCTAACCAGCAGGTAGTAAACCCCTTTGGCAGATTGGAACATGTCCCTATGGACATAGACGGAGTAAGGATGTTTGTAGACTTCAAGGTGATTGAGATAGTTGATGATAGTTTTCCTTACCCGCGCTATTAGGAATTGATTGGGCTTTCAATAATTCCACTATGGTTGATTTAAATAAAATAATAATGACATTTGAAGGAGATGGCCTCAAGGTCATTGCACCTTTAGATCTTGATGAAGTTCAGAGATACACATAACCCATAAGAGAAGAAGACCACACATATGAACTATAAAACATATACAAATTAACAACCAAACAACATGACTACATTAATCCTATGACGGATGCGAATTTGAGCTGGCGAAGTGACAACACATGTTCATCAGATTCAGAAGAAGCACTGGAGAACTAGCAGAAAAAAATGTATGAAATATATACAAGGAGATGTGCTAGATTAACCCGAGAAGTTCATTGGATCGACACAACAGTAAATAACTTGCCCACCTTTGACGGTCTCAATCATTTAGAAGAATTCTTAGTGAACTTTGAATAAATTGTACCAACACAACAAAGATTGTTGGCAATGGATGAGGCCCTAAAATCAACTCCAGCAAGATGGTGGGGGACACACAAAAACAATATTACAAAATGGGTACAATGTCACACTTTGATGACAATGCAATTTCCAGAGCAATTAGAAAGATGTGAATTTAGATACACAGGTTGAATTTGTCTCAAGGACCATGTGCGAAGTTACGAGGAATCCTGGAGCAACATTGCTCAAGAGAAGTGGGTGCACCAATTCATAAACACACTGGACACAACCCCTATCAACTGGTACCTACAAGCAGAACTGCACCTCATCACTACATATTGGGAAGGTATGACCCAGAACTTTGTAACTACCTTTTTGTTTGAAAGAAAATATCCTACAATAGATCAAGAATTACAGGTCGTAAGACAAAAAGTGTTCAAGGAGGCACCTAGTCTCCCTTTGGAGAAAGAAGAGGATGAATGGATTGCACCCCTTCAGAAGTTGCAAGGTTGTTACAATATCAATGCAGCTAAAGACTATGATCCAAGGAATGTGAACATCACCAAAACAGAAGTCCAAAGAGACATAGAAGGACCAGGAGTTGAACTACCTTTCACTGGACAATCGATCAATATCAAGAAAGTCAACATTGGAACAGAGCAGACACCAAAACTTGCAAATGTTGGAGATTATTGGGATGCTGCCACTATTGACAAGATCACAGAGTTACTACATGAGTATCAGGACTTGTTTCCAACCAACTTCACTGATATGAAGGGCATTAAAGGGCTTATGGGAGAAATGAGGATCCCTTTGAAACCAGATGCCAGGCCAATCAAACAGAGACCTTACAGATTGAACCCTAAATATAAGGAGAAAGTGAAAATTGAGCTCAACAGAATGTTGAAAGTAGGAATCATAGAACCTGTTGAAGAGTCAGAATGGATTATCCCTATGGTGGTACAAGACAAAAATACATGAGAGATAAGGATATACGTAGATCTCAGGAAGTTGAATGATGCATGTTTGCATGACCCATTCCCTACACCATTTACTGACGAAGTGTTAGATAATGTAGGAGGATAGGAGGTATATTCTTTTACAGATGGATTTTCAGGATACCATCAGATCCACATTGCCAAGGAAGATCGCCAAAAGAACACATTTGCAACAGAATGGAGATCCTACTAGTATACAGTGATGCCATTTGGCTTGAAGAATGAACCAACCATCTTTTCCAGGGTGGTGGTCGAAGTGTTTAAGGAGTTCTTACATAAATTCTTGGAAGCATATTTTGATGATTGGACTGATTTCATCATTTTGCAGAATCATATTGAATGTTTAAGACTAATGTTGGATAAGTGTAGGTAGAGTCAGATTGCCTTAAACCTGAAGAAGTGCATCTTATTTTCACCCTTCAGAATGTTGTTGGGCCATATTGTGTGTAAGCAGGGATTGCTGGTAGATCCATCCAAGATTGCCATTGTAGTCGATCTACCCCCTCCTACTTCAGTCAAATAGCTACACACTGCGCTGGGACACACTGGATACTATAGAAAGTTCGTTAAGGGCTATGCACATATTACAACACCCATGGAGAATATTTTGAAGAAAGATTGTCAATTTCATTGGACAGAAGAATGCCAGCAGAGTTTCGACACACTGAAATAGAAAATGGTTACTGTGTCTATTCTAGTTTTCCCAGATTGGAGTAAGGAGTTTCATGTGCATGTCGATGCATCTTCCAATGCATTAGGAGCTGTGTTAGAACAACCGGGAGCTGGATACATAGACCACCCGTTAGCCTTTGCTAGTAGGAATCTTTCAACAACTGAGATTAATTACACCACCACTAAGAGAGAAGGGTTATCCATGGTGTATGCGTTGCAGAAGTTCCGCCACTACTTGTTGGGAGGACACTTTAAAATGTTCACTAATCACTCCATGTTGAAATACTTAGTCAACAATCCAATGTTGGGGGGAATAATATGCAGATGAATTCTACTATTTTAGGAATATGATTTTGAGATCGTGGTTAAGCCAAGAAGAATGAACAAAGGTCCTGACCACTTATCGAGGTTGGAACATGGAGAAGATCCTACTATCTTGGAGGATACACTGACGGATGCACATTTGTTGGCCATTAGAAAAATCGATGATCACTTCGTAGAGATAGTCCAGTTCCTGACAATAGGAATGGCACCTAGTGACTATACAGTTATTCAAAAGAAACAGTTAGTAGTACGCATTGTAGATTTTTCACTTATAGCTGGACAACTATACAAGATGGGACCTGACGAGATATTGAGAAGGTGTGTTATGGAAGAAGAGAGACCATTGATCCTCACAGAAGCACATGAAGGCATCGCAGGAGAACACTACGCAGGGAAAGCAACAACGCAAAAGATTCTTAGGGCTGGCCTTTGGTGGCCTACTCTACATAGAGATGCTAAGGACTATTACAGAGCTTGTGATGTATGCCAAAGAGTTGGGAAACCGTCCATAAGAGATGAAATTCCTTTACCACCACAAATGAACCTACAATCATTTGAGAAATGGTCCATTGACTTCGTGGGACCTATAAACCCACCAGGGATGTGCACATGAGAAAGATACATAATCACTACAACATAGTATTTGACCAAATGGGAAGAAGCAAGAGTAGTTAAGGATTGTAGTACAACTACAGCTATGCGCTTCATATTTGATGATATCATAACCAGGTTTGGATGCTTGAAGATCCTTATGAGTGATCAAGGCACACATTTCATCAATAAGACCATTGAAGCCTTGACTTAGGAATTTGAAGTTCACCATTAGAAGAGCACACCCTATTATCCACAAGAAAATGGGTTAGTTGAAGCATTCAATAAGATCTTGGAGATAATGTTGATGAAGATATGCAGTGTGAACATGGATGACTAGGATTTAAGAGTACCAGCAATATTATGGGCCTATAGAACCACTTGCAAGAAACTGACCATGCAGACCCCCTTCAAATTGGTCTATGGTCTAGAAGGAGTTGTACCGATAAAATATTTGGTTCCTATTCTGAAAATTGCAGCCTTTACAGATATGGATGACACTGGCGCTCTGCAAGAGAGGCTTGCACAGTTGGTTGAACTAGAAGAAGACAAATTTATTGCAGAATTTCACTAGCAGGTTTAGAAAGAAAGAGAGAAGGCCTACCATGACAGACACATAAAAAAGAATGCATTTAAGCAACGTGATTTGGTATTGGTATATGACAGTAAGTTCATGAAGCATCCAGAAAAGTTCATAATGCATTAGCTTGGGCCATATGAGGTTGCCTATGTTACAGAACAAGGAGATGCGTAGTTGAAGACTTTGAATGGATAATGGAAGGAAGGATTAGTGAATGGGAGCTGATTGAAATTGTATTACGACAACCAACTACCTCGCAGCTCTCAATAAAAGAAAAAGGAAAAGGGTCTAGGTACCAGGTACAGTTGAAACTGGGTACCAGACACATAATAGTCAGTCTACACAAGGAAGGGAGGGAGGACTAGAGCTAAAAGCACAGGCTGCCCCGCGTCATTTGAAGTCGAAGATAAACGTAAGGATCATATCTGAAGTGCCTCGGGATTAGTCACAAGTGAGTATTGGGGGCTTATTGGCCCTTGGATATGGAAGCAAGCGAATATTAAGGAAGAAAAGGAAAAACACAAACTGCATGGAAGACATAGTGACTGATACTGGGTGGAAGTGAGCAGAAGATAAGAAAAGACAATGTGAAGTAAGAGAAAGAAGGTTGTTGGACAAGAAGATCGAGGATGACAGATCCGAAAGGAAGACGAATTGTGGAAAACTCAGCAAGCGGAAAAAGCCATCGTTGGATGCTTTGGAGTGTAAATTCTAACCTTGTACAATGTCTACTGTAAACAGATATTCATAAAAGAAAAGAAAAGATACAATTGCAAATACAAACATTACACAGAGATTTTTCCCCTGGAAACCCAAACCGAGAAAACCAACATATATTATATTCATTCATTGTGTTACATTGTTTACAATACAATATACAGATAGGAGCCAGCGGCATCCAAAACCCTAACCCAATGACCTGGATTAGTCCAAAACCCTAATTCCTTAACTGGAAATAGAAAACCATCGGCAAAAACAATGTGCCGAAAAAAACACCTAAATACATGACACGTTTCCTAAGGTAGGTGTCACGTTTGCCAAGGCAGAAAAAAAAATTCAAGTTCGTTGGCCCTACACCCCCCTCTAACCCCCCTGCACACCCGGTGCATATGCTCAGACACTACTACTCATGCAAAGAATATAACACATACCCAACATTCTCCCACTTGTTGTTTTGTTTGCATATAGGGGGTTACAGGGTTACATAGTCAAAAATCCAGGGCAACAATGCCCATGGATCCTCTACACCAAGAGAACTTCTCAGTGCTCACAGATTTTTTTAATGAGTCTGCAACATTCTTCAAAGTGTCCACCTTCATCAGTGATAATTTCTTTTCTTCAATCATGTCTCTCACAAAGTGATATTGAACATCAATGTGCTTTGTCTTTGAATGATAAACAGGGTTCTTCGCCAAAAAAATTGCACTATGACTATCACACTCTATCCTTACAGCTTATTGTACCAACCCTATACCCGAACACAATCTTTGTAACCATACTGCTTCCTTACTTGCATGAGTGGCTTCCATGTATTCAGATTCTGTAGTTGAAAGTGCCACTATAGCCTGTATTTTGCTCATCCAACTTATTGTTCCTCCAAACAGGTTAAACACATACCCGCTTGTAGATCTCCTACGATCCAAATCTCCAGCCCAGTCTACATCCACAAAGCCATGTATATCGACCACTCTATCCAATCCTGGTCTTCCTTTGTAGCACAATCCATAGATAGCAGTGCCATGCAAATACCTGAAAACCCTTTTTACTGTTGTCCAATGCTCCTTCCCTAGTTTTGACATATACCTGCTCAAAACTCCCACTGCATGTGCAATGTCCAGTCTAGTACAGACCATTGCATACATCAAACTACCAACTGCACTCGCATATGGAATATGAGACATGTCCTCCTCTTCTTCATGTGTCTTGGGACACTGATTCGTAGATAAATTTACACCAACAGGAATAGGAACCTTGATTGGTTTATATTCCTGCATATTAAACCTCTGCAATATTGTCTTGACATATTTTCTCTGATTTGACCAGGATTTCCTCCTTTTTCGATCTCTTTTAATTTCCATGCCCAAAATGAAATTTGAAGCACCAAGATCCTTCATGTCAAATTTAGAGGACAAATGAGTTTTCACATCCTGGATAATCTCCTTGTTGTTTCCTATCAGCAACATGACATCCACATACAAGACCAAATAAATCAAATGATCACCAATTAATTTAGAATACACATAGTGATCCTCTTTGCTTCTTGTGAAGCCAAGTCCCAGCATATAAGTATCAAATTTTTGATACCACATCCTTGGTGATTGTTTTAAACCATACAGGGACTTTTTCAGCTTGCATACCAGCTCCTTCTTTCCTTTCACAACATAACCTTTTGGTTTCTTCATAAATATTTCCTCTTCCAGATCCCCATGCAAGGATGTTGTCTTCACATCCATCTGTTCTACTTCAAAATCAAATGCAGTAGCAATAGATAACAGAAATCTTATAGAGGTTAACTTGGCAACAAGAGAAAAAGTCTCACCAAAATCAATTCCCTCAACCTGGGAATAACCCTTTGCTACTAACCGAGATTTGTATTTCTCTACTTTTCCTTCTGCATTCAGCTTCTTTTCAAATACCCATTTTCTGCCAATGGGATTTCTTCCAGTTGACAACTCCACTAGATCCCAAGCCTCATTCTTATCCAAAGATGCCATTTCTTCTTCCATGGACCTTTTCCAGAGATTTCCATCCTCTGAATCCACTGCCTCCCTAACAATTCTAGGATCATAATCAGTAATAGACAAAGCAAAATTTGAACGAAAATTAGATGGACTATACCTTTTTGGTAGCCTTCTTTCTCAATCCGATCTCCTCAATACTGGAGTATGAGGATCTTCTTCTTCTGATTCATGTTCTTCTGTAGAGTCTACTTCATCATCCTTTAAATCAAACTCTATCTTCTCTGGTTCTTCCTTACTTGGTAGGACTTCCTGTTTAACAACATCCTTCATTTCTCTAAA
>JASDQU010237074.1:6340-16970 GCA_032191745.1 Picea mariana
TAAATAATGTTTTGTCCTCATTAATGTAATATAATTGGCTTGTTTCTTTCTAATTTGTGTTTGACATTACATGAATTTGTCTCTAAGTAGATAGGTCCGCTTCGAACTAATATCGATAGAATAGGAAGTGGTTGTACTTTGTTTGTCTACAGGGCTTATCGAGGAGCTCAAGATTGGAGTTCAACTCGGAGTGTGCAGGGACAAACACCGATAAAAGGTATGTCTTTCCTCCTTCCTCTTCATGCATTAGTTTGTGTAGACCTAAAAGGAAGTCAGTGACCATGATAAGCACTTTCTGTCTTAGAGTTAAGAGTCTATCTCTTTGAGGAGATCTACCTGTCTGCAAGAAGATTTTCCTTCAACAATGGGCTATACTCTCATCCATCTACAACATGTCGGATGTGACTTGGAAGGTGTCGTGTTCACTCGACGCGGTCCTTTCCTCTGCTTCTGACACTGAGGGGATTGGTTTTCTTCCCCTTTCCGGCCTCTGTGCTACCTATATTTGTCCGAGGACCTGGCTGATGTCGGCCAACCCATTTTCTATTATACTTCTTTGGTTCTCGACCTCTTCAAATTCCTCGACCGTGAAATCATGTAGTCTCTCTGCGACAAGATCGGCATCGTCTTCAATGATTGTGTACTCTGGTATTTGCTTGTGAGCCTTGGCCTTCTTCACGACCCCCCTGTGTGTATAATTGGCTTCTTGGGTGGCCCTGTTTATTGTGGGGCGGCTGCCGAAGGGGTTTATTATGGAGTTGTGTTCCCCCCTTTCTTGTTATTCCTGCGCTGGGGTAGTGTCCTTTTTCCCCGATTGCACATCCTTCTTTGGAGCATTGCCCTTCTTCTGTTGCGTTGGATTTTGACTAGGCTTCCCTGTTGTGTCGACTTTTTAGGTGCAACATGGTCTCCTGCATGTGTCTTAGATGACCCTTCCTCCACCTCCTTACCCTTTGGCATTTCCTTGGTAATGACTGGGATCTTCCAGTCATCCTACCAGTCTCACATCACCAATTCAATTTCTTCTTCCTTGATGCAGAACCGAAGTTGCAACCATTATTTTGTTTGATCCCTACGCGCCTGGATCCATATATTGTGGTGCGTAGCCCCGAATCTGGCTATTCCTTGATATTGCACAACCACTTCCGGAGTGATCCTCCAGGTGTTGGCTATACCATCCTGGATGTTTCTTAGGTACGATGCAAAGGTATTATAACCCTAAATTGCTCCATACAAGCATACCTAGCATTTGGCCCTCTTGCTATTTTTTCCAAGCCATCACTGAGAAACTCTTCTTAAAAACATTATTTTTGAAGATGTACGCGCCCTACACCACTATTGCGCATACACACGCTTGTTGCACCACTACAGCTCGTGTACGTATGCTAGTTGCACCATTATAGCCCGCGCATACCCACAAAAGTTGCAAATATTAAAAAATTGCAAGGAATTTGATGAGATTACGGGCTACTGGGTAGTTTTCCAACTGTCCCACCGCCTATAGCTCATCACCCAACCGAATAACCATCCTTTTTTCATATAAAAGGAGATGTTGGGGTCTCATTCCCAAGCCAAGCATAAGAACAGTGAAACTCTACCCATTTCACATCCCCTCCTTGCCCCAAGAATTTGCAGCCACCTTGTGAGATTTGTGTCATAATTTCCCATTCTAGCCTTTTTTCCTCCATCACAAGCCTATGCCAACATTGAAACATTGAAACTCAATGGAAAGTTAGAATAACTTTCCCCTGCAATGGTCCACTCTCCCCTGTCAGTCAGTGAAATGCTCAGTCCTACAATCCCTGGGTTTCATGCTAACCTCTGTCGAAGATCACCATGTTGGCCCTGCACTACTTTGACTATGACTGTCTACCCCATACATACATCCCGAATCCTCCTCTCCTGGGTCCTCCAGCTGAAATACCTGTGACCATTGGACCTGTTGTCCAAAAACTATATCAGTAAAGACATCTCTGTAGAAGAAGTACCTATCCACCCATCTCCACGTCCGATCATGATGATCAAGAGTGAAAAGTTGCCTCGCTCTATCGGACAAATCCCTACAGGACCACTCCAAACCGACCCCTAGTGGAGTGTGTGGCTCTCGGGTGCAACCTAGGTCATCATGTAGTGCAACATCCGACTCACCCAATGAACTCCCGGATCCCATGGAAAACTTGGATGTTTATTGGAAGTTTATCTCTTTTGATCTCATCTAACTGCTCATGTGTGAGACTGATCACTGTCAGAAGCCCTCTGTGCTCATTTTTTATCCTCCTCATGTTGTTTTCAATGATAAATGTGTCAGAAAAGGATGAAGGATGACATATGTGTCACGACCATCATGATAAGATCATCAGCTCTATGTGCTAACACGTGTGACTCCTCACTAGTGTCACCACTCTGTTGAGGCATAAGGTCCTCAATAGTAGGTGATATGTTTGTTGAGACACTAGTGCTATCGTCCTATCCATCCCACTGCCTATCCACTACACATGGGTCATCATCCTCCTCAAGCGTGCTAGTAGCATCATCCTCTGTACAAGAGTCACTATCAATAGCCTCTGTGAAAGAGTCACCATCATCATCAGACTATCCCAAATCATCATCTATCGCTCCATCCTCACACATCTCATCATCACTATCATAGTGTGCCTCAACATTGTGATTCTGGTCCCTACCCTGACACCTATGATCTGGTTCCCACGGCCCCTTTCAATAGTGGCAAGGTTGTGTGCTCCTAATGGGTGTGGGGTTCCTTTGTGCTTCCCTGCATCTAGCTGCTCTGGCTCTGTTTCCCTGTACTATGCTAGTCCAATATGTCACCTCATCTTCGCTCCAACTGGGGTTTTTCATGGATATAAACTTTTGGAGCGTTATTAGAGGCCCAAGTCTCTCACAAGTGCATGATATTCCCTTTCACAACTCACCGCTTCTCTAACAAAATCTATAGACCCCATCTTTCCTTATGGAAAATCCCTCATGCTGGCAGGAGTCTAAGCTCTGATACCACTGTAATGATCCCAAGCCATTATGCTAGGAACATCAATGTTTTGGTTGTCTTTTAAAACTTTTCTGGTTGTGGCATTTTATCAAACACTTCGCTCACCTACTTGTTTACATGTGTTTACTTATTGAATAGCCTCTTGATTCCGGCCTTAGGGTTTACTGATGTGTTTATATGAATGTTTGTAGAAAATAACAAGAAGAGACAACCATGGAACATACTTCAACCATATGCAATATGATAGACAAGCAAAAACATCTCAAATATGCTTTTATTCGTGAATAGAGGAACTTGCTACAATGAAGATACCAATATGGAATGTTCAACAGATGACCAAGAAGATAGATAATAGAGTTGCTACAAAATGATCCAATAGAAGAGACTACAATAAGCCTCCAAAGGTTGGATATACAATGAAGACTGAATACAAGTAGATCTGGGTCGTACGAATGCTAAACCCCCAAGCTAGAAAATGCCATGCCCTGCTGGATAGCTGAAGCTCCTCAACAATTCGTCCCTGCTGCCAAAAGTGTCCAATCACCTCAAGAAAGATGTCAAACAATAGATCGGGTGATGGTAAGAAAAATCCAAGTGTCTAAATCTCCAAGATCCCTCTCACACCATGTAGATCTGAAACCCCTCCACTAAATGGTGCGCCCCCCTAGATGCCTAAAACCCTAGATAAATCATCTTCACTCCTAGATGCCTCCAAATGCTCCACAAAACTGCTGGAGTGATAGATCCAAATGGTACAGTGAAAACCCAAGTGCTCAAATCACCAAAATACCTGCTAGACCCTTGGATCTAGCTATCCTCCAAATAATGGTGCGCCCTCCTCTTGGGAAATCGTCCCACTCTCAATACAAATAAACCTGCTACTAAAATGCCTCTGGAAACCACCAAGAATGATGCTAAGACACCTGCAAGGAAAACCCAATACTTGGAATCCTCAAAATCCCTTCTCCTCAGCTAGGAAAAATCCTCCCTCAATGGATGGTGTGCCCCTCTTGTTGGAAACCCTAACTGGTGTGCCCTCTCTCTCTCTGCCCCTAATATAGAATCCTCCTGTAACATAGTAGATCTGGAACTAGAATGGTGTGGGAGCGTACTGCATCTCCGAGACCAATCATGGGACAAGATAGGTGGAATCTTTCACCATCGAATCGTCCTCTAGGGTTTGTTAAGTCAAAACCCTCAAAACCCCCAATGTTGGGCTCACTAGCTAAAAGTCAGATATAAAAATATGATCATACATGAATGAATGAGTAGAGGCCCTTGCCTTTCCTTTATACTTTTTTCTCTCCTTGTCCCTTCAAAGTGACTTTAATTTTATTAATATTTAACTAATTAATTAAATCAATTTAATTAATTAATTAACCCTTTTACCTATGAAAAATACCTTATCTCTCCTTGCGGATTCCCTGGCCACTAAAAGTCACTTCTCACCATCCCATCCTGTAGTGTTGCTTCTCCCGATTCCAACGAGCTATTACACTAAGAGGTTCCTCCAAGAAATGTGCCCAAAACGACCTCTTCAGTGGAAAATCATGGAAATCGTTGAAATGCAACAGAACCAAAGCCAACCTGGGCAGAATGGCTCATAATGATAGAATATGATGAGAAATGCAAGTTGGACCCCACAATGCCTCTCAATAACCCTTGTCCTCGCTCTAACATCCATCTGGCTACTCTAGTCATCATAAACCTCTGCACTGTGATGATGTCCCAAAGTGCGGACATTACATGGGACGCCCCTCTAACACAAATGCTAAACAAAAGTACGTGTGCGGAAAGGTAGCGAAGATAACCCCTCCAAATTCGAACCAAGCGTAGTGGGGAGCGCATATTGAGGACTTGTCGTGGGATACTGTTGGTCGCATTTTCCACGGAGCTTCGTGGATCTCGAATCCGTTCAAGGTCCTCAGTGGTCGTCCGAACCCCCTGCTTCCAATACCCTCAGTAGGTTTCGAGCTTATTTAACATGCTCATTGTGGATTCTACCCGCATGGTGATTGTTCGCGCGCTGGCAACCTAGTTGCCTTTATTTTAGGGACTTACACAAGTGACTGCGGGGGTATACCGCAGTACCTAGGGCAGACGTCGGTCCACCCTGTGAAGTGAGTGTTGTCCGAACTTTCTGACTTGCTGAAATATCTTTGCTTCTCTTAACTCAGCTTTGATACCATGTAAAAATTTAGACTCTAACCCAGTTTCAGTCTTGCTGATTTTTCAGCCAATGTTTAATGCCCAAACCCAGAATTATAACAGTCAATTAAATACAGCAAAAAATAATTTTCAGAACTGAAACATGAGGATTCTGAACTTCGTTTTTAATACAAATATAAAATATCAGCAGCACATAAACTCATAAAATTATAACACATAAATTTTTGGTCTAATAGCAAAAACCCGCAAGGGAAAAACCAGTGAGAAAGGGAGATTTTTATTATTTAGGAGCTTTAGAGAAATTTTGTTACATCATGTTCATCTTCAGAAATTTAATGACAAACTTATCTCGATAACCATGCCAAGTCTTCACACAGGAAAATGAGCCAAACTCCTCAAAACTCATTCCAGAATTTTTTGCAATAAATTATAGGTCTGCTCCTCGATCTCTGTGCCTCCAAATGGTTGTACGACTAACTAGAAATTTGTGCCAACAACTTCAACAATTTTCTAGGTGCACTAATGGTTGTATGGTCGCCTTGAAAACCATGCCAAACTTTCCAAAAACACCACACAACAACCTACCTCGATTTTTGTGCCAAGAAAGGACTGTACAAAATTCGTACGATACAGCCTAAGTACAGTTGTCTATCCCTCCTCAGAATCTGTGCCAAATTACGGCTATACAGATAGACAGAATTAATGTTGTCTACTGCCTCAATTTCTGTGCACACAAAAGACTGTACGGACCCCGAAATTCGTATTGTACAACCTCCTATGTATGTTGAACCTTTTGCCTCTATTTGTGTGCTAGTATTATGCCTTGGAATGCATGCCCTAGCTCTCAAAAATACCCTCTTTCTTTTTTCTCAAAAATGCTCTCTCTTGCTCTCTCAACAATGAATGAACAACCCAACAATGGGTGTGCCCTCCAACCCTAGTCGACCTCATGAGGTAGGTGAGGAGTTTTTTAATCCAATGATTGAGATTGGATTAGATGAGAGGTTGAGATTTAGTGTCTCTTCACTCACCATCACTAAAGTCATAAAGTCACCTCTTAATTTGCATCTCACAAATTAAATTACTAGGGCCCACATTCATCACTTTCTCACCAATTAGGTGCCTAGGGATGAGAACCACTTTCCTAGGTACTTTTTAATTAAAATTTTAACATGATCTTTATTCTGACAGTCACCAGGAGGAGCTGTGAGGTCAGGGCGCATCATTTGGGACAGTTTCCAGGCAAATCGGACAAGTATGAACTTTCTCATCTTCTGTATATGAGTATTTTTTGTTGTTTTACATTGTATTCCAGCAGACTATGAACTCTTATGAGATCCAGTTTATGAGTAGTTTATGTATTTCTTGTCATTTCCCATAATACAAGCTATTAAGTTGTGTTGGTTCCATTCATTTCGCATGCATCCTATATTTTGCTCAAACAACTGATTTTATATGACACACATGCAAAATCACCACGCATGTTAAACAAAGTAACTAAAATGCATCCAGAAACCCCCAGAGTATCATATCTAAGAGTCAAAACTTTAGTTTCAACAAAGTCCATCCAGATCCATTGGATCAAGGATATTTCATCAAACACACTCTGCACGACCCGCATGACTGTCACTAATTCAACCCGCTCAGACACAAAAACAACACATTTATGAATTTGGTCGAGCCTAAACCACTTTTAGGCTTAAGTGAATCACAACAAAACCCCAATATCGACCCAATATATCACCTTGAGATAATTGAAACAATGGGATGTACCTCTAAAGGCTTCACATTCGACCCAAAATATCACCTTGAGATAATTGAAACGATGGGATGTACCTCTAAAGGCCTCACATTCACTTGGAACATGTTATGGAATATTTTGCTATGGTCCTATAAATACATGGCCATTGTATTTTAAAAATGAAGAAATTCATTATATTGTTATGTTGCCTATAATTCTCTTGGGGAAACCATTTACTCTCTTAAGAGCCAATTGAGCAATCATAACATTTGGAAAGCTTCTCACCTCTAGAAGAACTTCACCAAGAAGAAAAACTTAGTAAGTTAGAGACAAACAAGATTTGTAAAGGACCAAGCGATGTCCACATGTTAAAAATTTGATCACTAACTTGATTGAAAATCATTATACACTTCCACTTCTTGCACACAACATCACCACACACTCAAGATTTTTATTAGATACTTGAAACCGTAGTAAGCTCTTCATCCCACGTCCATAAGCAATCTGGGAGGATCAGAAGGGTTCAATTTGTTTAGTGAAGGTCTTTTTCTCACACCATTGTTAACCAACGAGGTTGGCCCATGACTCCAACCTCACAACCCATTTTCACATTCTAAAAGAAACCATTAAACAACACATTTAATCTCCAAGAGACGAACAAAAAAGAAAAATGTAGTTGGTATCAATCAAGTTGTAGGTTAGGGAAAGCCCAACCCAACCACAAAAGCAAGTTCTATAACTATGGGACACTACACCCATTGTCACCTCGATGTAGGTCCCACACATGGGGGTGACTAAGGTCACTCCTAGGAGGAAATCCTGGAGACCCTAGGGGAAAAGGTAAGAGAAAAGGAAGGAAGACGGAAATGCCTCCAAAGGTGAGAGAACTAAGTGGAAGAGGAGGGGAAGGAAAATGACTTGTAGACTAAGTTAAGTTGCCCCCAAAGTATAGAGCTTTGTCAAATGATTATACTTGCCCGAGACACAAGGGAAAACCACTTGCAAAGCAATTTTTTGGATGGATCAACAATTTAAGCTTGTTGTCCCTATTATGCAGCAGTTATATCAGCAACAAAAGATATATAAATCAGCATATAAAGGCACAAGGTTAACTAACAATATCATCAATGAAATTAGCAATCAATTTTGAACTAAGTGTAACACTTTGGGACTGAATAAAGAAATTTGTTGTAAAGTAGATTCTGCAGTAATATATCAACCTTATGGCTGTAACAATCAATGATGTACAACAACAAATTTAACCATTAACAAGTGCCCAAAAATAGCCTAAAAGATGTGCCTAGTTTAGTGTGTTAGACTAGCAGCGTTAGGGGGTAAATCTATGGTTAGTTTAGGAGTTGGGAGTAAGTTATCAGCTACGGTTATGCAACCCTAATGGCTATAGGTTAGTGTTATCAACAGCCAATAAATTAGTAGGAGAAAGGGGACGCCTCAATGAGGCAAGAGAGCCAAAGGCTAAAGGAAAACTTTCCTCAAGAGAGAAACTTTAAACTTGCAAAATTCAAGCTTACCAAGGCAACAATTTATTTCTCTAATGCAACAAGTAAATGATTAGTTCCTTCAAAAGTTTGGGTTAATGGAGTCAAGAGAATGTGAAGAAGTTAGGTGGGCTACTTCCTTGGGGGTGTAAACTCTTTTACTCCCCAAGGCAAGCTTCTCTAGGTAGGGTTTCAACTAGGAGGGTGTATGCAATTATACTCCTCTTAGTAAACCGTTATAAAGCAATATTCCCTTAACAATAAAATGGTGGAAACACAAGTAAGGGTGAATACCCTTATACTCCCTAATTGGCTCAAGCAAATAGAACCTTTAACTTGTGCAAATCAAAAAACAATGAAATAGAACCTTTAACTTTTGCAAATGATAAAACAATGAAATAAATGGCACCTTCAACCACTAAAAGGCAACAAAAGCTAGACTAACCACCAAAAAAAGCAATGAAGAAAGCCTTCCAAGGCTAGCGCACCATCTCCATCAACCAATAATCCAAGACATAGACATAAACAAAAGCACAAGAGAGAGAAATAGCCAAAGAGAGTGAAAATTTCAGTCCAAGTACCTCTCACAAGAGGGAGAGTTATGATAAAATGAGATCTTATGATCTCTTATTTATACAAAATGTCACCAAGGTGACTTGTCCACATATTTAGGGGTAAACCACAAGCCTAGGGGTCAACAACCCTAATCTTTCCCCCTTAACAAAGTAATTCATTTAAAATTCACTTTTGCACATAAGAAAACCCAAATTTAAAAGGATGTCACCCCTTTAGGGAAAGTTTTGGTATTTGGAGCAAATCGTTGGTGTAGGAAGGTGGCTAGCCTTGCTTAAGCCACATGTCAAGTATCTAAGTTGCTTCTTTCATGTTCAAACTCATTTCTCCTATACACGTCCAAGTGCCAAAGTGTAATGTCCCCACTTTGGGACATCATTACATTTCAGGGTGTTATGATGACCAGAGCAGCCAAATGGATGTTATAGCAGGTTCAATGACTATTGAGGGATATTTCAGGGTTTGGCTTGCATCGCTCATCCTATTTCATCATTATGATCCATTCCACACAGATTGTCTTTGGTTTCGTTGCATTCCGACGATTTCCATGATTTTGAGTATTTTCAGCTATAGGTTAATTAATTCCACTTAAGAGGTCATTTTGGGTACAATACTTGGAGGAACCTCTCAGTGTAATAGCTCAATGGAATCGGGAGGAACAACACTACAAGATAGGGTGATGAGAAGTGACTTTCAATGGCCAAGGAAGCCACAAGGAGAGATAAGGTGATTTTCAAAGGTAAAAAGGTTAATTAATTAATTAAAGTGATTTAGTTAATTAATTAATAATCAATAAATTATAAGTCACTTTGGAGGGACAAGGTGAGCAGAAAGTATAAAAGAGAAGCAAGGGCCTATATGCTTCGATTCATATATGATTAATCTTTTGATATCTGACTTCTAGCTAGTGGGCCCATATCTTGGATATTATTGCATTTGGCTGCTGGGCTCTTGAGCACACAATTTTTGGTGTTTTGAGAATACAAATCCTAGAAAACAACTCAGTGGTGAAAGATTCCACTCACCTTGTACCAAGCTTGGTCTCGGGAATGAAATACTCCACCCACACCATTCTATAGTCTTCACAGGTACCATCATTGATTCAAGACGGCAAAAGGTCGTACCCTCGAGGGTTTTCTAGCAGGGGTGCATCATTTCTTGGAGAGGAATTCTATCCAGCTTTGTGATAGGGTCTATTGACATTCTAGCACCTAGGTATTACTTGCAGGGCCTTATTCATCAAATTTGGAGCATTTTGGGAGGGTTACTCCTGCTAGATTATTATCTGGAGCTTGGGACGTTTTTTAGAGAAGGAGGGTGCAACTGTGATTCAGATCTGTCTAGTTTGAGAGGGTTATACCTCAGATCTGATCCTAAGACTTCTCCCAGCAGCTTGTGGTGGCCCGATCTATCTTTCTAGAGATTTTCAGGGTGTTTGGAGACCGCCTCCATCAAGGAAAAAATATTGAGCTTGACAATCTTTAGGAGGGCACACAACCTGGATTAGGGTTTCAGTAGTTTGGAGGGGTAAACTTTGGCATATGGGCTTCAGATGTCAGGGAGGCATTTTACTTGCCCTGATATATCTTTCTATGGAGTTTAGCAGTAATTGGAGATCTCCTTCAGCTGGGCCAAAACTTTGGT
>JASDQU010237076.1:0-11399 GCA_032191745.1 Picea mariana
CAACAAAAGATTCTGATTAGAAAAATGAAACCCTCCCCCAGCCTCTTTTTCCCATGGATTATCTGTAGGACCATAGATGAAGTAGTGAATTTATGTGATTGTAATGGTTATTCCCACATTTTCCTTTCTTAGGGTTCAACTGATGGAAATCGATTCAGAGGAAAGCCATCCTATAGTTATCTAGCTCTAGGAGAATTTGACAATATGGTATGCGGGTGCAACATGAAGATTCTGTCGGGAGAAGAGAAGTATGTTTCATATTTAAGTATTATAAATTCCAAACTTAGAATCACCAATTTCAGACATCCCAATAGTGAGAATATTTCCATTTCTGCCAGATTAAAGATTTGAGAGACTAGCTTTGAGTTATTTCCACAATTTGGTTACTATTTGCTTTCCCCCATGGCCTTTCTTGTTATGGAAAAAACCCATGATTGATTAAGAGATGATGGTTAATTGGGTTGGCTTTGAAAGGAGGTTTGTTACCATGAAGGGCCATGCCACCTTTTCATCCTTAGATATCCATTAAGCGATTTGGAAATTGATTAAGCTATTGTTGGAGTACCAAAACATCACTCAATCATAAATAGGGTTACAATAGGAGTTATCTTAGAGGTCTCTTTTCATAACGAGGGAAGGGACATCAATATTGGATTAAATGGTGTATATTCCACAAAGGGTTCCTCAAGGATTAGTGTTTCCTAATTTTTCACGCTTCTACCTGGGTAGGTTAGGGAACCCTAGAAAAGGTAGGATTACCGATATGTTAAGCATCTAGATGAAAAATAAATGGGGTCCCCATTTATTTTTGCTCCTAAGAGCATAAAATAAAAGGGGGACTTGTTGTGGTCACAAAACTAGGTCACATTTTGTGTTCATTAGTGTGGATGGTATGATCATTTGCTTGTTTTTTTCATTTCGGTTTCAATTATTTCCATAATCTTGAGCACTATACTAATAATATTAAATTTGAGATCTAAATAATAAACTACATAATAAAATATTTCATAATATTGTAAGATCTATTGTGAAGAATGTTTCTAATGGAATAGCCATGGTAGTTTATAGATCATATCGATATCAAAGCATATTTCTTTGGGGTTTTTGTGGGAAGTTGTAGGATCTAGGAATTGGTTTAACAAGTCTTATAACCCTATCCATGATAGATGATTCCCATTGTAACAATCATCGAAATGAGGTATTGGAGATATTTTTGAAGCTGGAAGAACAAGTTGTTGATATCTCTCGCAACATGGCCCATTTCATGGTGTCTCTAGCAAAGAGGTTTGGATCTTTTGAGGAGGTTGGTGTCTCTAACTTAGAATTTGGATTGGGTGAGATAGATTCTATTAAGTTGAATCATTAGTTGCAACATTTAGAAGTTTATTTTAGTGTTCATAACACAGAAGAAGAGCAAACAATTTCATTTTCCTAACTGAAACTAGAGGGCCATAGCCTAACTTGGTGTGAAAGCCACATGGAGACACTCAATCTAGAAGATGATTCACTAGTAACTAAGTGGGGGGTGTTTAAAACCCTCATCAAGTCCTAGATCTACCCTATGGATTATGTAGAGGACTAGTGGATCCGTTAGCATCATTTCAGGAAGAGGCAAGAGAAGAGTGTTGAAGACTACACCAACGAGTTCATAAAAATTCCAATTATGTTGGGTATATCTCCCAATAACATAATTGAGTCGATGAGAAAGAACATGTAGCTTCTTCTTTGAAATAATGGTTTTCCATTTCTTTTGTATAATATGTAGACAATATGAAACAATTAAGGAATGAAAACTCCAATTTGAAGAAGGTATTGTTGAAAGTATTAGAAGCGATTGGGGGAAGGTTAATGAGGTCATTATATTGATAGGCATGACTAAGAGGGTAGTGAAATATGTAACAAAAATGTTGTCTTGTAAATCACTAGATAGGGTATATGCATTGTACTTGAAAGAATAATGGTTTAAATTATTGATTGAAATAATTTCCTAGTTACAAAAATGGTCTCCTAATCCTTATGTGGAAAATGTATAGTTGAGGGGCCTTCATCCCTTCATTGAAAAATTAGCAAAATAGGTTAAACTGAAGATATGAGGAAATACAAGGTTGAAGAGATGGAAATTAAGTTTTTGGTTAGTGTAGAACATACAAAACCTGAAGAATTATGGGTGAATCATATTAAGATGGCGGTGGACCCTAAAGTATTCCTTGTTTGAGAGAAAAGGTAGTTAGAAGCATTGGAAAATTACAACAAAGTGATAGTGAAATCTAGAAACAAGTTGTTCTAGTGTGATAATGGGATGAATTGACAAAGAGGCTACATATAAGATAACCTTATCCATTTCTAGGACTTTGGACAACCTTGTTCATGGAAGATTTATATATTGAGGAACTCTACAGGATTATGTATAATAAGGTAGGGTTGAAATTTCAATTTCCACTCTTACTACACCCCATTTAGGATTGAATAGGTTTAAGATAGGATGACACTACTATTGAGTGGAAATATGAGAAGATATCATCAAATATTTAGGATATTATCATGAGGAAGGGTTAACCTACTTCATATCTTGTTATTTAAGGAATGTTTGTGTAACATAACAACACGAGATTGGAGGGAATGTTGGAAAACATATAGTGGCCAAGGAAAGATAGAGATCCACAATAGCTAGGGAATGTGGTACTTAATAGGTAGAGATAGAGGCAAATGAGTAGGATTGACGATTACACATTATGTTGCACAAGGGAATGAAACCCTCCAATTGGGGGGTGTGATAAGCCCCAAAATTGCCTTATTTTTCTCACCTTTTCTTTATCCTTTTGTTCATTAAAATCCCTTATTATCCCACCTTTGTATCAATTTTTTTCCCAAAATATTTAATTATGTAGCCATTTCAATGTATGAGTTTAAATACTTTCAATTGATGTGTTTTGAAAGTTTTTATGAGAATTTGTGATGAATTATCTGAGTTTCATGCGTACTTGATGAAACATGTTGAGTAACTAGGTTTGATGATGAGTTTGGATTGTTGTCTATTACTTTTTCTGAAATCATATGATTGTTAATGAGTCCTTGTAAGTACCGTGGAATGGTCCTCTATTCACTTTGTCATGAAAATAAATGGTCAACATTTTTGTAATAACAAATTATTAAGCAAATAGATTGTGGAGTCATCTAAACACCACATCCCATCAAAAGAGAAAATAACTCTTAAATCTCACAAACCCGTCGTAGGAAATAATTTAACACAGAACCAAAGAAACCTTGATCCACCGATTTAGCCAAGAAAGAAGAGTGATTGACCTCACCGTTTTCTTCTCCAGTAACCCACAAATATTTTAGCTAAGCACCATTAGACAACTTGATATTTTGGAGGATAAATCAGTTAGGGGGAGTCTTAGCATTCCTTGTAACCTACTTTGAATAATATCACAACTCCCCAGGATATATAGATCTCTCTTTGGCTTGGTTTTTATTAGACTCATCTTAACTAAATTATAATTCATGAATTAAAAAGTGTTATTGTAATTTCAAATCACTTTCATCAATGAAATCGCATGTTAAAGTACATTTGAATTAGGATTATCATAGGGATTCGTCATCCCTCTTCGAGAAAGGGACCACTTAGAGAGTTCCACTAATGAATTCACTTATTGTGTGTGTGTGTGTTCATGATTTACATTTGCATTCCAAAATTGTGCATATTGGTGATTCATCTTTCAACATCTTACAATCATGCGAGTGGTCGAGGAATATTGTTTTGATTAATATCATTATTTCATTATATAGATATAATTTCTTATGGATTCTTGGAACAACTTGTTTTCTCCAAGGATTGTAATTATGCTCAAACTTCATATGTTTATATGATGAGGCATGTAATCATTATTTTATTTAATATAAACACCAAACTACTGACTGAGAGGGAACAACCTTGATAAGTACTGGCCATGATACATCACAGGAAATTGACGAGACAGAGGGACTGATGGAATGGAGCTGAGATGCTTCAGTGCTGAAAGTAGGAATCTTGCACAACAAGCTAATTTATGCTTGAAAAATAATAACTTCACTTACCACCATACTAGAATTTATGAGACCACTTGACCATTGAAAGAAGTCACAAAGTGGTGGGTGGAGAATTAATGACTGTGTGGTTGGGCCATTACAGAAGAGTAAGGTCAACTTAACATTGATAGGAGGTGTACCACGCAACCATATCTTCAGAATGAGTATGGATTGCAGGTTACATCTACAGGAAGCTGCAAAGATCCCGAGGAGAAAGAAGAATAAGGCGAGAAGAGGAACAAATGAGATAGAGAGATAGAGAAGAAAAAAGTGTAACCAGAGACACAATAGCTCAATCATAGAGAAAGAAGAGAATACATGCAAAAAGGGTGTATTAAAAAAAGAAGGAGACCCTGTAATAGAGGAAAAAGGCTCAGAGATGAGCAATAGAGAACATAGGAACAACTTTGATGATAGAGAAAGATGAGAGTAGCTTTCTAGATGAAAAAAAGAAGTTTGTCTAAGTTGTTGATGATCATCCTGAATAGAGAAGACACAGATTCCTGAACTAGAGGAACAGGGGGATTGCATATTGGTTCTTACTGAACAAAAACTAACACTGGTAAGGGGAGGTCATCGAGGTACTATTGAGCAGAGAAGGGACTCCCTTGTGCAGAGGAAATCTAGTTGATAAAACACATGATAAACCTACATAGATCCAAAGCTCAGTGGGAGGTGGTGATCCAGATGGATCTCAGTGGCCATCCACCTTTTCCACTGAATCACCATTTTGAGCCAGTGGTTTTGATAAACCATGATATTCACCCTTTTGATGGGGAATGGAATGTAATGTCATCTTCATTTGTTAATTTCAGACCTCATGTAATGATTTCCTAGTGGTATTATGTACATGCCTACAACATAGTGTTAATGCACCAGATACCATTAGAACTCCGCAGTTAAGCGCACTCATGCTAGAGTAGTACTAGGATGGGTGACAGCTTGGGAAGTCCTAGTGTTTTACATGACTATGGCATTTTATAAACTTAGTCCAATTTATTCCACGTGCATCATGAGAATTGTTCTCCTCTCAATCTCTCATATATAATTGAGGTGAAGGAGGCCCTTTAAGCATGCAATGGAGTGTGATGTAAAGCTTGTTGTGAATGAAGCGTAGCCAACATATCTTTCTTTTTAGAGATAAGCTACCCCATTCTTTTTCTCTTATTCATTAATAGAAGTTGGGTTTCACTATATTATTGTGTTCTCCACAGTATCTCTCTCTATTTCCTTGTTATATATCAGTTATATTTTTGTCTTCATGTCGTTCTCAAAATAATCTAGATCAGTGGTATTAGAGTAGCTTTCTCCTTGTAGTTTCTCAGAGTAGGTCCCCGACGAAGTCAGGGTATAGATATTTGGGTCTCAAGCTTGTTTCTCTTGAGGACAACTGCTCTTGGCGGTCCAAGCGACCTCCCATGGTGGAAGAAAAGAGAGTTGAAAAAGCAGGAGATCCTTTCAAAACGAGATGATGGACAAATTTTCTCAGATCCTTCGAAGACTACCAATGGTGGCAGCTGAGGCATCTTTGACAAGAATCCATTTGGCAAGTGCAACACCCTTCAAGGTACAAGTCAATTTTGATATCCCCTTATATGAAGGCCAGATATATGCAGAGGCTCTAGAAAAATGGTTGAATATGCTAGAAGGTTATTACTCTGTCCAAAAAAATTTCAATAGTGAAAAGATCAACTTTGCGCTCCTTAAATCCCTTCCCCATGTCAGAGCTTGGTGGGAAGGTTACTGGGAGAGGTACACTGTAGATGAATCTACACTATTTGGGAGAGAACCTACTTGGGTGACCGTTGTAGATTCCCTAAAGGAGGAGTTATACACTGTCGGAAACTATGATGACCAATACATGAGATGGACAACTCTACGTCAGAAAAGAGACCATAAAGTACTGGAGTACACCAACATATTTCATACCTTGCGCTCAAAGTTGGGTATCAAAGACTCTGAGAAACACTTGATTTTGAAGTATCGTAGTGGTCTACAAAGGTACATCCAAACAAAGATGGATTTCTTGGACATCACCTCACTGGGAGATGCTTATCGATATGCAGTCAAACTTGAGCAGAAATGCAAGCAACAGAGTAAGTGGGAGAAGCATGGAAAAGGAAAATCTAGCTCACATAATGAAGGATAGAGCAAGGAAGTCCAACCTCAAGAGAGATAGTCTCAGATGCATGAAAAGAAGGGTAACAAGAAGTCTAAGAAAGGCACTAGAAAGTGGTGTGAGTTCCACAAAAACCCTTGGCACAACACTGATGAATGTCGCTCAATACAATCATTGGCGGCCAAGATCAAAGGTAGAGACTCGAACCCCAACTTGGATACTGATTCATAAAATAATAAAAGGACACAGATCATTGATGCAGAACCCACTACCTCTATCTCAACTGAAACAATCCAACTAGAAGAGGATCCTGAGGAGGGGGAGTGACTCTTCCATTCACAGATGTGGGTGAAGGGGACCCCACAGCTTTTTAATATTGATAGCAGAAGCCAAAAGAAGATCATCTCAGCAGAGGTTGTCAAGTAGTTGGATTTTCCAACAACACCACACCCACAACCATACAACATTGGGTGGCTTCTCTAGGGTCAAGATCTTCATGTCAGCCAACAATGTCGCATGTCCTATGACATCAATCCCTTCAAGGATGAGGTATTGTGTGGTGTTGCCCCACTGGAATTATGTGATTTTCTATTAGTCCAACCATATATGTGGAGGCATCATTTTATTTATGAGTCTCGACCCCGTAGCGTCATTATTACTCTGGGGGGTCAGGTATAACAGATACCAGAGATAGTTCTGACTATTATCCCACCAAAAAAATGCCACAAAGTAATCTCTCATATTGCAAAGTTTATGCTTTTCACAATCCGATCAGAAGGTGAACATAAGGAAACTGCAACCACTGCAGTCTCAGCCCAATACCTTTCTATCCAGTAGAAGCAGATTGAAAATATTGTAGATGAGTACCAAGATGTTCTTGCTCCAGCTACAGGGGTGCCTCCACACTACCCAGTCAAGCAAGGTTATAACATAACCCTTCATACTCTTCATGCTACATCTTTACCAACATAGTCCTCCCACACTCAGGTATATCATGCAACTAGATTGGTTGAACGGATCCAACCCCTCCAACAACAGGTTCATGACATCCTTCAACAAGCTAAGCAAGACAACTTATTCAGCAAGGCAAGCAATGCACCAAGCTCCATATTTAGCATAAGTATCCCCATCTCCCAAGGGAACTTGACGCAATGGGGACCACTACTTCTGAAGGGGGGAGGAATGATCCAGATGGATCTCGATGGCCATCCACCTTTTCCACTGAATCGCCATTTTGAGCTAGTGGTTTTGATAAACCATGATATTCACCCTTTTGATGGGGAATGGAATGTAATGTCATCTTCATTTGTTAATTAAAGACATCATGTAATGATTTCCTAGTGGTCTTATGTGCATTCCTACAATGGATCCCATTAGAACTCCACACTTAAACATGCTCAAGCTAGAGTAGTACTAGGATGGGTGACCGCCTGCGAAGTCCTACTGTTTTATATGACTATGGAATTTTATAAACTTAGTCCAATTTATCCCACATGCATCATGAGAATTGTTCTTCTCTCAATCTCTCATATATAATTGAGGTGAAGGAGGCCCTTTAAGAATGCAATGGAGTCTGATGTAAAGCTTGTTGCGAATGAAGCGTAGCCAACATATCTTTCTTTTCAGAGATAAGCTACCCCATTCTTTCTCTCTTATTCATTAATAGAAGTTGTGTTTCACTATATTTTTGTGTTCTCCACATTATCTCTCTGTATTTCCTTGTTATATATCAGTTATATTTTTGTCTTCATGTCGTTCTCAAAATAATCCGGATCAGTGGTATCAGAGTAGGTTTCTCCTTGTAGTTTCTCATAGTAGGTCCCCGACGAGGCCAAGGTATAGAGAGCTGGGTCTCGAGCTAGTTTCGATTGAGGACAACTTCTCTCGTCGGCACAAGCGACCTCCCATGGCGGAAGAAAAGAGAGATGACAAATCAAGAGATCCTTTCAAAATGTTGCTCGAGGAAGCCCTCATGCGATAGAGGAACGATGTGATGGAAAAATTTTCTCAGATCCTTCGAAGACTACCGATGGTGGCGGCTGAGGCATCTTCGACAAGAATCCATTTTGCAAGTGCGACACCCTTCAAGGTACAAATCAATTTTTATATCCCCTTATTTGAAGGCTAGATATATGCAGAGGTTCTAGAAAAATGGTTGAATCTGCTAGAAGGTTATTACTCTGTCCAAAAAAAATTTGACAGTGAAAAGATCACCTTTGCACTCCTTAAATTTCTTCCCCGTGTCAGAGATTGGTGGGAAGGTTACTGGGAGAGGTACACTGTGGATGAATCTACACTATTTGGGAGAGAAACCACTTGGGTGACTGTTGTAGATTCCCTAAAGGAAGAGTTATACCCTGTCGGAAACTATGATGACCAATACATGAGATGGACAACTCTATGTCAGAAAAGAGACCAGAAAGTACTGGAGTACACCAACATATTTCATACCTTGCGCTCAAATCTGGTTATCAAATACTCTGAGAAACACCTGCTTTTGAAGTACCGTAGTGGTCTACATAGGTACATCCAAACAAAGATGGATTTCTTGGACATCACCTCACTGGGAGATGCTTATCGATATGTAGTCAAAATTGAGCAGAAATGCAAGCAACAGAGTAAGTGGGAGAAGCATGGAAAAGGAAACTCTAGCTCACATAATGAAGGATAGAGCAAGGAAGTCCAACCTCAAGAGAGATAGTCTCAGATGCATGAAAAGAAGGGTAACAAGAAGTCTAAGAAAGACACTAGAAAGTGGTGTGAGTTCCACAACAACCCTTGGCACAACACTGATGAATGTCGCTCAATAAAGTCATTGGTGGCCAAGCTCAAAGACAAAGAGTCGAACCCCAACTTGGATCCTGATTTAGAAAATAATAAAAGGACACATATCATTGATGCAGAACCCACTGCTACTGTCGCAACTGCAACAATCCAACCAAAAGAGGATCTTGAGAAGGGGGAGCGACTCTTCTATTCACATATGTGGGTGAAGGGGACCCCACTACATTTTATTATTGATAGCAGAAGCCAAAAGAACATCATTTTAGCAGAGGTTTTCAAGCATTTGGATTTTCCAAAAACACCACACCCACAACCATACAACATTGGGTGGCTTCTCCAGGGTCAAGATCTTCATGTCAGCCAACAATGTCGCATGTCCTACGGCATCAAGCCCTTCAAGGATGAGGTATTGTGTAATGTTTCCCCACTAGAAGTCTGTGATTTTCTATTAGGCCAACCATATATGTGGAGGTGTCATGTTTTTTATGAGTCTCGACCCCACAACATCATTATTACTCTGGGGGGTTAGGTATACCGGATACCAGAGATAGTTCCGACTATTGTCCCACCAAAACAATGCCACAAAGTAATCTCTCATACTGCAAAGTTTAGCCTCTTCACAATACAATCAGAAGGTGAACAGAAGGAAAATGCAACCACTAAAACCTCATCCCAAGACCTTTCTATTCAACAGAAGTAGATTGAAAAGATTGTAGATGAGTACTAAGATGTTCTTGCTCCAGCTACAGGGGTGCCTCCACACTGCCTAGTCAAGCAAGGTTATAACATAACCCTTCATGCTCTTCATGTTACATATTCACCGACATAGTCCTCCCACACTCAGGTATATCATGCAGCTATATTGGTTGAACGGATCCAACCCCTCCAACAACAGGTTCATGACATCCTTCAACAAGCTAAGCAAGACAACTTCTTCAGCAAGGAAAACAATGCACTAAGATTGATATTTAGCATAAGTATCCTCGTCTCCCAAGGGAATTTGATGCAATGGGGACCATTTCTTCCTAAGGGGGGAGGAATGATCCATATGCATCTCGGTGGCTATCCACCTTTTCCACCGAATAACCATTTTGAGCCGGTGGTTTTGATAAACCATGATATTCACCCTTTTGATGGGGAATGGAATGTATTGTCAACTTCATTTGTTAATTACAGAAATCATGTAATGATTTCCTAGTGGTGTTATGTGCATTCCTACAATGAATCCCATTAGAACTCCATAGTTAAGCATTCTCAAGCTAGAGTAGTACTGGGATGGGTGACCGCTTGGGAAGTCCTACTATTTTACATGACTATGGTATTTTATAAACTTAGTCCAATTTATCCCACATGCATGATGAGAATTGTTCTCCTCTCAATATCTCATATATAATTGAGGTGAAGGAGTCTCTTTAAGAATGCAATGGAGTGTGATGTAAAGCTTGTTTCGAATGAAGCGTAGCCAACATATCTTTCTTTTCAGAGATAAGCTACCCCATTCTTTCTCTCTTATTCATTAATAGAAGTTGGGTTTCGCTATATTTTTGTGTTCTCCACATTATCTCTCAGTATTTCCTTGTTATATATCAGTTATATTTTTGTCTTCATGTCGTTCTCAAAATAATCCAGATCAGTGGTATCGGAGTAGGTTTCTCCTTGTCGTTTCTCAGAGTAGGTCCCCGACGAGGTCAGGGTATAGAGAGTTGGGTCTCGAGCTAGTTTTGCTTGAGGTCAACTGCTCTCGCCGGCCCAAGCGACCTCCCATGGCATAAGAAAAGAGAGATGACAAAGCAAGATATCCTTTCAAAACATTGCTCGGGGAAGCCCTCATGCGACAGAGGAACGAGATGATGGACAATTTTTCTCAGATCCTTCGAAGACAATCAATGGTGGCAGCTAAGGCATCTTTGACAAGAATCCATTTTGCAAGTGTGACACCCTTCAAGGTACAAGTCAATTTTGATATCCCCTTATTTGAAGGCCAGATATATTCAGAGGCTCTAGAAAAATGGTTGAATCTCCTAGAACGTTATTACTCTGTCCAACAATTTTCCAATAGTGAAAAGATCACCTTCGTGCTCCTTAAATCCCTTCCCCATGTCAGATCTTGGTGGGAAGGTTACTAGGAGAGGTACACCATGGATAAATCTACACTATTTGGGAGAGAACCCAATTGGGTGACCATTGTAGATTCCCTAAATGAGGAGTTATACCCTGTCGGAAACTATGATGACCAATACATGAGATGGACAACTCTACGTCAAAAAAGAGACCAGACAGTACTGGAGTACACCAACATATTTCATACCTTGCACTCAAAGCTGGGTATCAAATACTCTTAGAAACACCTGCTTTTGAAGTACTATAGTGGTCTACACAGGTACATCCAAACAAAGATGGATTTCTTGGACATCACCTCACTGGGAGA
>JASDQU010237077.1:0-11602 GCA_032191745.1 Picea mariana
GAAAAGCATGGCATTTTTAGACACCTAAATGGTCCATAAGAAAAACACAGGTAATGAATGATGATATTTTCTTACCTCATGGTTGTCCATCTAGATTTGAAGGGCTTCATAAATGGATGGTGCCTTTCTAATTCCCTTTCCTCTTATAAGACTTCAGACAACATAGCATACTTCCTTTACAAAGTGGCATGCAAGAATAAATGAGTTACATTCTCCTCTTGCTCCTTGCAAAGGATAAAATATCTTGGACCCTACCAAGATCTCCTTTGAAGTTTGCCCCAAGTGAGAACTCAATTGGAGAGGATGAGCCATAATAGAACTCTAGCTTTTAAGGGTGCTCTAAATTTCCACAATGAATGCCACTTCCACTCTGCTTGTGAGCTCTCTCTATGGAGTAAAGAGGTTTTATATCCCAAGCTTATTGTCGTGTTCCCTTGTCTTACAAGCCTCACACACTAATAAGTCATGTTGATCACGAAGTTTGATGGATTCCCTTGTCAATGCTTCGATGTACTTGTTCCATTATTCCCCTCATTCATTGGATGATTCTAGTTGATATGCATTTCACCATCCCAAGTTCCACAATCCATTCTCATTCCCATCGTACACATCACTCCAGAAAAAGAATTCATGTGAGTGAAAGTGTTCCATTAAAACCTGGGACAAACAATGTGTACATGTACCACCAACCCAAGGGTTTGAACTCAATATGGTGTGCTACCCATTCCCTACCAAAGGTGATCCCCAATGATATGGCATGCTTGACCATAGCTCTCCAACAAATTGAACCCCCGATGGCTTTTTTCTTTGGAGCTCTTAATCATTCTTCTTTATTGAGTGGGTTGAGGTATCTCTTTCTCATCACCATTTGCCATAGTCTTTCAATGCATATCAACCTCCATGTCCCTTAGCAGTAAGAGATTTTGAGAAGAGATTTAGGTCTTTGATGCCTCATCCCCTTAATGTTTTGAGTTTTGAAAGTTTTTGTCATTTAACCAAAGGGATAGAGCCCTTTTCCTTTCTTCTTAACCAAAGATATTTATAAAACATTTTCCTGGTATTTTTTTCCTATGAACACCAAGTGGAACCCCTCCTCTTCCCTGGAATATCTAAATTGATGGTAGTTCAACCGCTAACGACAATAGTGGTCGATAGCCCCTAAGGGACTTGATCGAATTTGAAATTGTGGCTTATGGCTTCCATGTCGACAACATGCCTTTGGAGGATGGTTCAATCGATTGAGTTAATCCTCAGAGCTTTTAAAATTGAGGGGCATGGTGGTGGGATTTGATTCAATTATATGTGGATGGGGCATGAGATCATTTAACATAATCCATGTGGGTGAAACTACACATTCAACCACTACCTCAAGGTGATCCCATGGCTCCACGAAAATCCCTCGCAAGAATTGAAATAAAATTAAAGGACATTGGGGTGGGATTTAATCCACTTATGTGTGCACAGGTATGAGATCATTTAGTAAAATCCCTCTAGGTGCAACCACACATTCTACCACTACCTCAAGGTGGCTCCATGGCTCCAAGAAAATCCCTCATGAAAATTGAACCTTGACAAATGGTAAAAACTCCTCACTCCATACCATTGAATCTAACTCCTTTGGGCACTTCTCCTAATCTTATTTATAATGCTTTTGGGAATTATTCTTAAAGTAATCCAATAAATTGGCATGGATTCAATTACACTTTCCAACAAAGTAAGGCGTCTCACTATCAATAACCATTTTTTACATGAGAATTTTATTCTTTAGTCCACCTTATCAAACATCCACATCCAAGCTTTTATATTGTAGTCAATCCTTCAGTTGATAGCCCAAATATTTCATATATTCATCAAATTCTTTGAACTATAGAGGCATTATTTCCTTTATGATCTCCAACCTTTGCGGGCCTACCAATTCATGAAAATTAGAGTCAATTTTTAGTAGTTAATTTGCATTCCAGTCGTAGCGTAGTAGAGATGAAAAGCCTTTTGCAGTGCCTTGCTTCCCTAATGGTTTCAACTTTCATTGCCAAAAAGTAACACGTCATCTACAAAAAATAGATGAGCAATATTATAGTCCCCCAACATCTTGTATTCCTTTCAACATACCTTCAACTCTTAAAGTCATCAAAACTCTACTTAGATCATCTACCACAAGTAGGAAAAGGAGGTGAGATAATGTGCACCTTTTTCTTAACCCTTGAGAAAGTTTTAAGAACTCCATAGCTACCCCATTAATCAACATTACATTGGACACCAAAGTGTAGCATTCCTCAATCCACTTGACTAATCAAACATTGAATCCAACATGTAACATGAGTAACCTCAAGAAAGTCCAATTCAATCTATCATATGCCTTTGATAAGTCAATTTTTATTATGAATGATGGAAACTTATTTTTCTTAATTGCATGCAAAGATTCTAGAGCCACCCCCACCACATCGAAATTAAGTCTTCCTTCCAAGAATCCAAATTGCTCCTAAGAAATGGATAATGACAATTTGGTATGTTACAAGTGGTATCATAGCACTTTCATGTACCAACACACACCCAAATTTTAGAGATTTTTTTTTTAGGCTAGAGACGTGTCTAGGCATCTATAAACACAGAGGTATGTCGTTCGGTGTTTAAAAATGTGCCTGAGAAGAAAACACACAAGGAATATATGTGGGATCACATGGTTTGATGGTCTTGCACACATACATTGGTACCTAAAAAGTAGTATCACATTGGACATAATTCCTTCATTTGAACTTCCATGTGCCCTCAGGTATATTAGAAGCCCCCTGGGCATACTTGAGACCATACCTACATAAATCTTTTGTTGACGATTAAAATCACAACAAAGTTTTGCCCGCAAAGTGTTGCTAAAGCCTATTACTATAAACGCTAAATAATACTAGTAGGTGGGACCCCCTTGTAGATTGGAGATCAGATCTGTTCATATTTGATGTTTGTGATGATGTTTGACACAACTTACATGGTTGATGAGATATTGTTTTTATTGGCTATGGTTGGGCTTATGAAGTATTGGTTCTTTAGGTTACTACGACCTATGCTATTCATTGACACCACTGCTCCCTGTTCTTGGAACACCTACACATTAGACATGTTAGTAATAGTACATAAAAGGCAATTGGAAAAAAGAAATAACACATACAAGCAATTGGAAAGAAATGAAAACAAGGCAACAAATGCAAAGGGAAGAATTTGAACTATGCTAGATGCTATACTACATGCAAGATTTAAATGATTATGGTTAAATACTAGCTAGCAAGTAATAGTTATGCGATTTGATTTAGTTACATGGTTAATATGCATATGGTATATTTGGATGGATAGAATGTTGGTGGCACATTTGAAAAGGTAATAGATGCTAATGGTTATGCGAATTGTTGAATTATATGGAACTTGGTTGAATTATGTTATGGCATAAGTTGGAAATGTGATATGGCCACGCTATTGGTTTTAATGGGTGATGGTTTCAATACATGGTTTGATTAATTGTGAGAATAGAAGCATAAGAATACTAAGGTTTTCTCTTTGAGTTTATGTTGAGATAGTTCAGTTTTCATTCATTCATTATTCATCACAAGCCTAATTCTCGTTTATGATAGCAGGGTCTTATTGTAGACAACAATATTCAGGGCTGAATCACATCATTCAAACACTTGTTTTTCAGAGGTGTTGATCTATCTTTGATAGTCTGTGTAGACTTGTCTGTTTGTGAATTAGTTTTCATGACTGACAAAGGCTATTGTGCAGAGTCGAGTGGGTAACAATCTGTGGCAAGTTGATCCAACTTTTAGAGTTCAGTTTTGGTTTTCTGTTATAGGTCCTTTTGTATGTTCCATTAGGGATGTCTAAGTTTGACTTTGGTCCAAAATTTCTGCATGAGATTTTGTAAATAAATGAATCTTTGGTGAACTTGAATGAAATAAAGGATTTCTTTATGTCTCATCTGTCTCGGTTATCATCTTTGGTGACTTTACTTCTATCTTTACATTTATTTCAGCAACTAGTATGTTCATAAAATTACATAAAAAGTAAAATTCCATTTTGTTGATAAAAGACTAGCCTAAACACTTGTAACTAATACTTGTGAGTTAGGATGTTATTTTTGTTGGCTATAAACATAGGGTGATATTCCCGTCTATTTTGCTTTAGCCAAGCAGAATCTGAAAATGCTTGAGTAAGACCATTCCATATATTTTCCTCAACACCTTTCATTCATTTGTCCCTACAGTATGTTGAACACAAGACTTGAGGAGATCACTCTCATGTACTTGGGAATTGGGTGGTACATCTAAGGGTACGAGTGATCCTCCTTAGTTGGCATTGTGCAAGACCGATCGAGTACTAATGTTGGAAATACCAAGGTATATTAGAGAGATATAATCTTGACATTCCCTTGTTCTTGGGACCTCATCGAACCATTGCGACATAGCTAGTGAAATTCCTACAAAAGTTGGAATATCTAGAATTTGAAAATGTTGTCAATACAAAATATTTGGCATGAAAAAAATGTTTGGGAATGGTCTTAGGATTTCCTGAACCATTGTGGGTCACTTATCTCATAGAATCCTCAAGCCGTATTGGTTGTACCAGTGTATCTTAGTGTTAACCCTTATGGTGGACTTAAGTGGTCCCATGATTTCCAGTAGAAACATGACCATGGACATAAGGTTCACCATCTAGAAGAAAAAATATGGTTCACCATTGACTCATAGGAGAAAATTTAGAATATAGGTCCACATTCCAAATCACCTTGAACCATCAATTGGACATTTGGAATGATAAGTTGGGGTACATAGAAAGGGGTGAATATTTAGCAAATGCAACCATTGGTCTAGAGATCCTTTCATGAAATTCAACCCAATATGATGCACAAACTGCCTAAGGTAGATCTAAATAATTTTGATGGATCCAATCCAACATGATGGGTGGGTTAGATGGAACACTAATTTTCCCACCAGGGTATTCGTGATGAACAATTGAAACTTCAAGTGGGTCTGTTATATCTAGATAGGGACTGTTGGAAGTCCGGATACTGGCATAAGAGGACATATCAAGGGTACATCTCTTTGAACTAGTTCGTGCATTCCATTGTTAGGTAGCTAGAGAGGTAGTGGGGGGGCCGAAGTGCCCATAGTGGAGGCCATTCAATGCAAGGTGGACTAAATCCATTATAGTATTAAATAAGGAATTTTATGGTAGTTAGTTTGATATAATAAATGTAAGAGGACTATATAATAAAAGTGTGGTTCTTCTATATTGTTTTGTGGATCTATTGAGATATTTCTGTAGTCAGTCTTTGGTTCTTAACAATTGGTATTAAAGCACTTTCCTTGGCCAAAGAGGAGGATAATTTTTTTCTCTTTTTGCAGATTTTTTCTAGGGAAAAAAGAGGGAAGCACACTTGAGGTTCAGATATTAAACTTTTTAAGATGAATTTGAAAAAAACAATTGGATATTTGAATTCCTCTCGGAAAAATACCCAATTTCAAAAAACAAAATAGCTGAAATGGAGTCCGGGAAGTGAAGTTATGAGCATTTTAAATTCAACTATTTTTTCAAGGGTTTTCCAGAAAAAGTTGCATGATTAGTACAATAAGTTATTTTTATAAACCCTAGTTTCTTTTTGGGTTATGGCAAGCACACAATTTTTTATGGAAAAGATGATGGTCATAGTATTGAAGAATATATCAAAAAAATAAAGTCGTTATGGGGAAACCAACGGTGAGCTTGGGTATGGATGAATTTAAGGGATGATGCTAGTATATGGTGGAGTGGACTTCAATCTGAACAGATTCATGCACTTTCAGATAAAGAATATGAAAAATTATTTTTCGAAAAGTGGTCTCATGCCAAGATTAAGGATAAAGACTACACCAAGGTTTTATTTTCATGTGGCAACTCTATATTACAAGTTCATGGTTGTCTTCATAAGGAGAAGGTTATTGTCTTTATTAACCCTAGTTGCATGCATAATTTTATCAATATTCAGTTGGTTAATAAACTGCAAGTTCCTGCAAAGAATATTCAAGGCACACAAGTTGCGGGTGAAAATGTTCAAATTTTTAAAGATTTGAAACTCAGTATGGATAAATATGTATTGCATTCATATTTTTATGCTATAGATATGGATGATGTGGATATTGTTATCCATGGGACCCTGGTATATGGTTGTACACTCTCATAACAAGCATTGAGGAAGCGCTTTCATAAGGGGGATGGAATGTTGGGTAGCTAGAGAGGTAGTGGGGAGCCCAGAGGGCCCATAGTGATAATAGTAGAGGCCATTCAATGTAAGGTGGACTAGGTCCACGTATTAAATAAGGTCCACTATGGTAGTTAGATATAATAAATGTAAGAGGACTTCTTAGAAGGTTCTTCCTCTAGAATGTTCTTAGGTGGTTGGTAGCACTATATAAAGGGGTTTAAGAAATGTGATGAGATATGAAGAAACGTATTGTATTTGGAGTGGTATCTCAATAGGAGGAATCCCCCTCAAAGAGGCAAGTGAACAAGAGAGGATCCCTTCCATAATAGGATCCATTGTATGGTGTTTCCCTACCCCAAGGGTTTTCTTATAATAAATTGTGGTTTTCATATACTCTTCTTGGATCTATTCTAGTGTAATATCCCAGGGAGGTACCCAATGGGAATGTTGTTATGTATTATTAGTGGAGACTATTCAATGTACGGTAGACTAGGTCCACTATATTATTACATAAGGTCCACTATTGTTGTGGGTGGGAAATCCCTCCTATGGACTAGCACTACGGCGTTTATCATGCATGCAGAAATGACCTAAAGATTCTTACTTTTTACCATCATCCCATGCCTAGACCCCCATTACTCATATGTAAATACAAGGCTCAAGAGATTAAGTTGACATACCTTATTCTTCGTGTTTGATGTCGATCCCTTTTCGCGCTTGGTCATTCTTTGACTGCAACTCTCCTCCCAATGCTGACCTGCATTCACTAAAGACAAACAAAGAACTCCACATGCATTTGATCTATGAACTAATGGGTTAGATATTTAATCAATCATACAATCAATATTCCAATAATGACAATCTCATATGACGGGATGGGAAAAACAATTCTTTTATTAATTTCAATATTATACCTTACAATGATAAAGTCAGCTACTGCTCCTCAATCTTGGTCCTGGGCTCTTCTTGCACTGTATTCCAACTGCTTTGCTCTATACTTCTCTTTGCACAAAGATGACTAAAGGTTGGGACAAAGGGAATGCTCAATCGAGTATAGTTTCTTTACTATGATTCTCCTCTTCCAAATGGGACCCCTAACCCTTCTTTTATAGGCTAGAAGAAGCTAGGTATTTGGTCGAATGTCCGACCATGCATGGCCGAAAGGTTTAGTTAGCTTACCCAAAGCTATGTGTTTCGTCAGCAACTTTCCTTTTTTCGTGATTTTGTAGGTACACGCGGGTCGTCTTGGGTCAACTAGCATGTACACACGTGCAATAATGTAGCAGGGCGCGTGGGCCTTTATAAAAGGGGTTTTTAAGAAGAGTTGTTCAACAGTGTTTTGGCAAAGAAGGAATATGAGATGGCCTGATTCCAGGTAAGCATGTCTGGTGAAAATTAGGGTTATAAAAGATGCCCCCTAATGTGTGAGGTCAGAAGAGCATCTGATGGCCGAAATACATTAACAATCTTCACTGATTTGCCAAACAAGTGAGCCCAAGGACCAGAAATCGAGAGGTGTCATCTACAAAATAATAATTATCTCACTGAGGCGGGCATACCCATGCTCGGTATAAAATAAAATCATAGCTACCAACCAAATACATTGTAGATCCATGTCATATAACTATATAAAGTGTAGCCGCGAGCAATACACAACAGAGCTACATCTCGAAATAAAAAAGATATACGTGTAGAGTATCCATCTTCTAGAAGCTGATAAGGCCTGATGGTTGGAGATGAGGTCTTCAGAGCTCGAGCAACAACTTCAAAATCTTCAAAACTCGGGTAGGAGTGTAATATGAGTGTATGACTTCACTACCCAGAGGTCTTCGATGGCTCGTCGGTCATGGACTAGAGAATCTTGATGATCAGATTGAAGGCTTCATTGATTTCGAACAAAGACTTGATTGGACATTCAGGATGGTCGGGCATGAGGGCAAGAGACAAACTGCAGAGGGGCTGACTCAGGCTTGGTAAAAACTTCCCTTGGACAATAGCACGACAAATGATGAGACTCAGGCAGCATGGCATTAACATAAGTTTATGAGGCAAGAGGCAATGCAAACTCTCCATATATTTGGAAGAATAACCAAACGGAGGAGGACACAACTCTATGTAGCGAGAACAACTTCCTAAGGTCCTATTAAATCCCAGAGTTTGACGAACAAACGAACATATGTGATTTATCCAAGGGCGACTCATTATGCTGCCAATAAAGAAAATACTTTTCCCTTCCTCTTTTTGGGGTATATTTGATTTTTTTTTGTCTTTTTCAATAATTTTGGAAAAAGAATAAAAGAATGTTACGTTACAAAGGAGGAATGAGTGTTGCAAACATACAAGTTCAAGGCGCAGGGACAAGACTGATGTTCAAAGTAAGGACACTCGGGAAAAATCCTCCAGGGGCTGAAGGTGTCAAGACGTAGAGGCAAAGTGCTACAGGGCTTGCGTATAAGGCATGCTTTAGATGGTTCAATTGAGAGCAACATGGAGCCGACATTAGGCCAAAGACACGGGTATGCAAATGCGATTAATAAAACACACAATGGTAAGGTCCTTTGATGTGAGTTTAACTAGCCCAGAGAAGGTAAGCTTAGTGGTTTTTCATATTTAGAGAGTTTGAAAAACGTAAAAGGAGACTCCACTAAGGTATCTTTTTTGAAGGTAGTCTAGTCGGTTTGAAAAAGGGGTAAACTAGCATTGAAAATATGTCTATTCAAAACCATTTTAACGAGTGTGATAAAGACAAGATCACTCGTCCATTTTTTCATTTTTAAGGAGTCTGAAAAAAGCTTAACTATGGACTCTGTCAGGAATGTTCTTTTGGACCATTTTAATGAGTGTGAAAGAATAAGGTCACTCAACGATCTTTTCAATTTTAGGGAGTCTGAAAAGAGCTTAAATATGAACTTCGTGGGGGTTCCTTTTTCGTACATTGAGTCCCTCAGGCCCGAAAAAGGGTTAAAATGATACCTGAGAGTACTCTTCTCGAGAACTAAAGTTCCTTAGAGTATACCTTTGTTCTTACAGTTGACCGTCCAGACCGAAAAAGGGGTAAACTACCACTGAATAGACGTGGCTTCAAATTTTAGTTTAACGAGAGTGAAAGGCCACAAGATCGCTCAGAAATATTTTCATGTTTAGAGGGTCTGAAAAGGGCTTAAAAGAAGACCCATGGGGGCTACGACTCATGTATGAAACTGGTTCAGGTAGAGTCCATTTCCAGGCTCAGACCAAGAGTCTCTTCGATAGTCAACTTGGAAAGTCTCCCAAAAGGGAAGAAAACACAAACCACGGTGTAAGTCCCTCTTTGGTATAGAAACCGTAGTCATGGATTCAAGGATATCTTTATCAGAAGGCAATTCAAAATACGAGAAATCATGCATGAGAGGGTTGACAGTCCCAAAGGGTGAAGTAAACTGACCATATTCCATATGATGATGGAGGCTCTGGCTAGGACTGGTGGAGTCTATCAATGAAGAATCACAAGCATGAGGGCTTGAGGATCTACAAACAACGAGATCAGACTTAGGAGGAGACTCAAGATTACTTGGACCAAGAGGGGGAAGCAAGGGCTCCCATGCCCCCACTAGGTAAACCAAAGGATCAATTACTGAGACCAAGTCTCGAGAAGGCAAACATGATTTCACAGGTTCCTACTCAGAAGAAATTGAACATCGAGGATAAGATGCCACATAATTAACCTGTGGTGGGGTAGAGTCTACACGAACGCTAGGAACATATAAAGGGGTAGTCTGAAATAATGTCGAATTAGGATGGTGATTATCAAATGTTAGCTGGTCGATAGTGACAATGCTTCCATTGTGAGGGAAATGCATCACCCAGAAGAGTGTAGACACCACATCATTCATAGCATATACATAATCACGCCCGAGAAACATATTGAAATCTAACGGGCCCTGCATCACTATAACATCAACAAGGACAATATTCCCACCTAAAGATATAGGTAACTGAGGAATAACCCCCAAATATTCACTAGGACGTCTGTCAAAAGCCAACAGCTCATACGAAGAAGACACAAGATCGAGAGATCCCAAGACTTTCCAAACTGAGGAGGATAAAATACTTGCAGAGTCTCCCTCATCCACAATACATCGATAAATGTTTGTTGAATTAACTTCAACCCTTATTTGAAAAGGTGAGGAAGAAGGAAGATGAGGCTCAACAAGGTCATTCCAATCAAAGGAAACCATCCTAGGGCTTGGAGGGGGTGTGCTCAGAATGAGCGGAATGCACCCTTGTTCTAAAAGTATTGAACCAGAAATGCTAAAAACATAGCCAGTAGACACGTCACTCCCCAAAAGAAGAGTGGGATCATCCGATGACTACATCGGCATGATCACTTTTGCAACCAAAGGTTGAATAGGCTGTGGGACTACATGGTCTAAAGGCACCTCACCCCCCAAAAGAGGAGTGGGATTAGCCGATGACTGCATCGGCATGACCACTTTTGCAACCAATGGATGAATAGGCTGCGAGAGTACACGGGTCTAAAGGCACCTCACCCCCCAAAAGAGGAGTGGGATCAGCCGATGACTACATCGGCATGACCACTTTCTCAACCAATGGCTGAATAGGCTGAGAGACTACAAGGTCTAAAGGCACCTCACCCCCCAAAAGAGGAGTGGGATCAGTTGATGACTGCATCGACATGAACACTTTCCCAACCAATGGTTGAATAGACTGTGAGGAAACCTCAAAATACTCAGAATCAAAAGAGCTTGCAGACAGGGACTGTTAGAAAAACAGGACCGCAAAGCAATAAAATAAAACAAACGCGGAAATAAAAAACAGAAGATACACAATACAAGAGAGACACAGATTTACGTGGTTCACCCAGTGTGGGCTACGTCCACTAGAGAAATTGCTAGGTCCTTTCTTTATTATTATCTAGCAAAATGAAGGGATACAACCTACAACAAAACCCGTTGTAACTTTCTCTTCTTTCCCTCACAGTCTCCTCTCTCAGAATACAATATTCACCATCCACCATAGCTGCGATACATTTCCCTCATAAAAGAGGGTTGCCTTCTAGGGCAAAAAACCCTAACATAATCTCTACCGTTAGATCTGTGACCTTATAATGAATGGTCTAGATTTACAATGAAATTACAATTTACTTTTACAAGGCAATTTTTGCTTCGGGGGCTTCGCCCCCAAACCCCCATCAGGGGACGCTGTCCCCGAACCCCCATTGGGGGCCCACTTGCCCCCAGACCCCCCAGCCGGGGGGATAGCCCCCTTGGACCCCGCAGAGGGGGTACCCCCCCTCTGCACTCCCCCGCGTGGAAGAGTGTACATACTTCTGGGGTGTAAATACTTCATGGGGTATCAACATGGCTGAAAGTAAAAGAC
>JASDQU010237079.1:0-16970 GCA_032191745.1 Picea mariana
ATTAATTGCAGAATCAATGAAAGGAACAAATACACAAGAAACATGAATGGTGTAAACAAAAGATATGGAAATAATTGTGGATTTGTCAACAGAAGTTATAATTCATTTTACCCGTTGATGGACAAAAATATTGTATGCTACAAATGCAATTATCTTGGTCACAAAGCACGAGATTACAGATATATGAATGAAGATGTCCCTATGCCAACCACAGTATGGAGAAGGAAAGAGATTCCAAACAATGAATATTGTTGAATAGCATTGACCACTGAAGAATGTAAAGAAGGAGATGAATGGTACATAGAGAGTGGATGTTCTTCACACATGACCGGGGATCAAGACAAATTCATCAGCTTGAAGAGAAAGGGTGGCAATGTTGCATTTGGAGATGACTCATCTACCAAAATACTTGGAGAAGGTGTAGTAGAGCATAAAAGCAAAAATTTAAAAGAAAAGAATGTTCTATTGGTTGAAGACTTGAATCATAATATACTCAGTGTTAGTAAAATGTGTGATCAAGGATACACTCTTACGTTTTATTCCCGAAAATGTAAAATCAGAGAAAATAACTCAAGAAGATTGGTTGCAACTGCAACAAGAAGACAGAACAACATATACATTCTAGACATGAAGAAGAGAGAGAAGACACAAGCCACACAAAAGAATTCTAAGGAAGAAAATGTACCAAAGACCAAAAATAAGGATGAAGTATTATTGAGTGCCACATGTTCAAGGGGAGCAACCCCAAAGAAGAGAGTTACATTTTTCCATTAAACTCAGGGGGAGAAGCCCTAACCTTTGCCATTGATGTCAAAGGGGGAGAGAAATTGGGATCTTGATGATAGGGGGAGCATGAGTGTTTCCATCAATGACAAAGGGGGAGAGTGTTGGAAGATTGGTTGTTGTCATTGATGTCAACCCTAGTCATGGGTTTTGGACTGCAAGATTGATAAAGGTATTTGGACATGAAGGACAATGCACATGCATATACGACACCCATGAATGGATAGTATACATCATGTTGTTTCAGGTGGTATGTGGCACGTCATGTGGATCCTCATGGTTGAGGAGAAATGAATTTCTGAAGATGACAAAGTGAATTGAAGAAGGAAGTACATGTAGGCCCTGAAGATAATTAAAGAAAAGAATTACAAAATAAGAAAGTGTCAAGTCGGCCCTAATGTTAAAAGGAAGTGACATAAATGGTATAAATAAACATCATTATACATTCATTTGATACAAGTCGAATTTCAGAAGAAATAAGAAGAAAAGAAGGCTAGATTTCAAGGGAGGATGAAGTCTTTTGGTGATGTGTTCTAAGGTATGTTATTTTCAGGTCATCTTACCATTTTTGTTATAACTTTTTTTCTAGAACGATTCAGATGGTGACATTGCTATGGTATTGAGAAGACATATCAAGGTACCTCTGGAAAAAATTTAAGCTCTTGATTCTCTATAATTATGGAGATACACTCTATGGAAGATAGGGTTTGTGACCAGTCCTGAAGCTAGTCAATAAACAGGTGTTTCTGGTAAAAAATCATAACTTCTTCATCGAGAATCAAAATGAAGTGGGAAAATTTTCATTGGAAAGAGTACGGACTGTAGTTTCTTGTGTGTGATTTTTAGAATCGGATGTTAATTATTGAGCGCAGGGCATTATGTGCAAGTTCACTCTCCTGAATAGACCAAAATTGAATAAAGTCTACCATTCTTTCTATAACCTCTTTTTGGGGAGGATTCAAGGAGTGAAAATTGGAGGAGTTTCAGAGAATACATTGAGTAATATTATCTACATGATCAAAGTACTCCAAGAATTGAATAATTTCATAAATTGAAGAAGTCTTAGGAAGCATTATCAAGTTCTATGTGATGGTTGGTTGATGGTGATGATTTAATGTAAATTTTTATTATCTCTCATATATTCTTGGGTGGAAGGAAGGGGCAAGGATGGAGAGTTCAAACATCTCTTGATATTGGAGGATTGTATCTTCCTCTTGGAGTTTTATCCCTCCCTTTACATTTGGAAGCTGTAGCTACATTTAGAAGTCATTACTTCCCTTGAACAAAAACTATTGATTATTTCTCATATATTGTGCATGGTGTATTGTGGTGTATTGTGGTGTATTGGTGTAACTCTTATACTATTGTTCATTGCTCATTGGATATAATTGAATGGTTTAAGTATAAGTTGAAATTTTTTTTTAAAAATTGTACTTGATACTGATTCACCCCCCTCTCAGTATCAATATCTAGTTCTCTTGCATATCTTCCTCTTGTAGAAGCTTCATCATGTAACTGAGTTTACATTTTATCTCAGTCATCTCTCTTTCAAACTCTTCTTGACTCATCTTCTCTATGCCCTTTACCATGGAAAATTTATTTCTGTTGTGCCTTTCCTCTGAACCTCTGCAAATACCTTTAGTGATCATTGTCTTCCTTTCCTTTGTAAACTTCATCTGTTCACCTATGGACTACCTATAATACTTCCCTTGAAAATCCTCCATACCTTGCTTCATACCAATCCAAGATTCCCTATCATCCTAACCTCTTGGTACCTAATTGGTTCTCTGTCTCTGGAACCACCTTTTTGAGAAACTCCTTTTCTCCTCTTGGGATTCTATAGTACTCCACTTTCTCTCAGAACATTCAACTTTTTCCTCCTTGTCCAACTTCTATTGGAATTCTTCAGGTTATTTTCCACTTCTTAAGAGCTCATATGCTCTTCTGATTTAATAACACAACTAGTCCTTTTTCATAGCCTTCGAGTTGTCTACTTCTTTCAACCTTCAGTCTGATTTAAACTGCAACAAAACTTAAAACCATAGTTAACCATAAAACGCATCATATCATCCTTCGATATCTACGCATGATCTTGTTCCACCATTCATCTGTACATGAATAGAATATTCTTTGCCTCTGTCTCATTCTATCAGATTTCCCTAAACCTGAATTACTCTGTGTAGAATATCTTTGACCTCCTTGTGAATTCTCCTATGCATACTATCTTCTTATCATATTTCCAATCTAAACTCCACCTTCACATTCTATCTTTGCAACTTTCCTTAAGAGCATCATCCAACTCTTTAGTCTTCAGCTTTGCTTTTTCCTCTGTGTGCATGTTGTCTTTATCAGATTAAAATATGAATCTTCTTCTACTCTGATACCAAAATTATGGTATTATACTAATCTCTCTCCTTTCCTGCAGTAAGCAAAGAACCAAAAATGATGCACCTCACATGCTTTACCCACAGTTATGCACTCGAATTACTCCTCTGAGTGCTCAAAACCCACAAAGGGGTGTCCTAGGATCGAACGCTCCTTCTCTAATTTGATTCAATCACTAATAGGATTGAATCCTTTCACTCTATCTGTCAGATGCCATTCTCTTCAGTCTCGATCCCCATGACCTTCAGCTCAACCACAAAGTACTAAACTCTATTATCCTCATCTGTTGGTGCTAAACCTTTTATTCATTTGTTGGCACTAAACCTGTGACCACATTCTAATTCAGAGTCGCTACACTATGTCTACATATATAGCTTAAATCCTCTCTCTTTTTTGTATGCGACCGAGAGCTATGACCTCGGCCCTATTCCTTGAGCGCTAACCACTCCTCTCGAAGATCGACGGCTGTGATTTTAATTGGTGTGGAGATCAATGGTTGTGGATGATTGTGGAACCACATCTTGTGCCAACTCTGATTCTCCTCTCAATATCCGCAATGGAAATTGCTCGTTGGTGGAGGGGTTGATGTGAGGCGTTCATTTTCCAAGAATCAAAGATCAATGGTTCAACGCTATTGCGGAACTTGAAGTAGCTCCCTCATTAACGCTCCCTCCAAATTCCGCAATCGCTTCAGTCCATCGATATGTCTTCAACCTGATCCGATGGTAACAACTTAATCATTCGTTGACCCGACGATCCTCCTCTCTTCCTCCAAATATGACGATCATAATTCATCGATTAACTATTTATCCCTTTCTCCTGATTTGGCAGTCTACAACGCTCCTAGCTGGATTATGAACGATTGACATTCATCCCTTCCTCTTCCTTGCATGATCATGATCTAATGGTTGTTGTTCACTGGTGAAGTGATTGCATGGTTGTGGTGCCTTCCTTCGTAATAACGAAAGCCCTTTCATCTCCACTATTTTGTAAGATCATAGATCCTTCCTATGATCTATTCTCATTGAAATAACCATTTTGATCTCAACTAGAATACGGGGTTGTAACAGGTCTCTTCTCTAGATCTCTCATTCTCATTCCTGCAACACGACCCTACACCTACTATTCTGTAGTCTCAACTTATGCACAGGCTTACCCTTGTTCCTCACATAGTTGTTCAATGCACAGATAAACATATATAATATAGAGGCTACCAGAATACTCGAAACAAATTATTTTCTCTTGTATTCACATACATATGTTTACATACAATTACACAGGCTCGCATGGCCTCCTTTTTCTCTCTATAACCTAACCCTTCATTCGGTTTGCCTCATCCTCCAATCTCTTGTCTAGGTTAGCATTCAATTGTCCTTCTCAATGCCTCTAAGGCTTACAATAATATACAAAAGGGATTCTGAACTATTTTTGGTTCAGATCCAACAAATCCTCAACAGATTCCTAAGGATCCTCTCTGATGCACTTTCATTTCAACCCAATCCCTATTCTAGGATATACTAATCCCTAAGATCCTCATGAGATATTCATAAGCCCAATATGACTCATGTTCTCATATATTCAAGAACATTTACAATTATATCCTCACATACATATTCCTCACTCAAGCCACTCAAAACATAGGAAATTACAAATAAATCAAGACTTTGGGAACCAACTCCCTTGAAAACACCAAACCTCCTAGTCTAGGTATTTGTACAATAATTTTGAAGAAGGATTCTCCCGCATCATTTTGTATTTACATGATGAATGGTTGTAAGACAAAAAATGTAAATGTTAACCGAACATTAAATGATAGTAAAATACAACACCGATTTCAAAAGAGAAATACAAAAATAATGGGGGCTATGACTCTACAATAGGGTAAAGAAAAGGGGGCTTAGGTAAGCTAGTGAAAAATACCTTAGTAAGTGATTTAACCCAAAGTATTTGTAACCTTAATTATGTCCCTTGATTATTATCTACTTTTTTTTTAATTAATACTTGGGGGGGTTAGCGCATGAATGAGGTATATGGGCATTTGTAAGGATTCACGACCCCTTCATGCCATGCAATTAAATTATTACTTGTGGAGAAATAAATTGGAAGAGAGTTTGAAGGTTGGGTTTATTTTGAATTAGTATAGATCCCAAAATACGAGGAGTTCAAATTTACCTTGCAAACTATCCTTCGTTTGGGAAATCAAGAGAATTATCCTTGAGTGAATTTCCATGAGCATGTTGTAAATGAATTATAGAAAGTTACAACCATGAATTAAGTGAGAATTGTTGTTGTATGGAATGATAATATAGTTCATTGAGAAAATTTATCTATCTAATGATTCCTTGGAATACCAACAATGATATTTCCTAGCCAGCCTATGTTGGAGCCCTAGAGGGAAGTAGGATAGCTAGAGAGATTACTTAGTAGAGAAGGGAATCCCATTCCTTGGGTTGTGAAGGTTAATGGGAACAAGTTTTGTGGATTGGGAATCATTGTAGGTGTAATTATTAATTATGGCCCTAGGAATTGGGATGTGAGAAAAGAAATTAGAGTCAACCGTAGGAATATTTAACCCTTGAGGATTCATAAGATTAGCTCAAGGGTGGCCTCTACTACAGACAGAAATGGTGTAGCTATGGTTGGGTGGAATGTCCCTCTTTTCAATCTAGTTGGTGGAAAATTCCAAAGAGATAAGTGTCGATGAAAATACTTGTGAACTATGTTGAATTATTATGGTTTATGTTATGGTTTGAATTAGTTTCTAGACTATTTAGTTGTAATTATGTATATTATCCTACATGTATAATTTATGGTCTTGTGGATAATTGAGTCATTATAGTGTGTTGCATAAATCTATAATATCATGTCCATTTATGGTAAATAGTTAATAACAAATCAATGAGTTCAATTCCATAGCAAATTGGTGTCAATTTGGGTGGTTAAAAGAGTACTCCCATACCCTTGAAGTACACAAAGGGTATTAGGTATGTTACAATATGGTATCAAATCTACTGGTTATATAACTAGGGATGTATGGGCTAGAAGTCAATTTTATATGAAGAAAGATTAAGTTGTATGACAAGCGTTTGACAAATTTCTCCATGAGAATAATTTCAGAAAATAGCATTTGAATCTTGCAAATGGTGAATTCAGTGCTACAATTACCATGTTGGAAGGTTGTTAGAGTACTTGGGTAGCTTATGGAGGAATAAATGGAGAAATTCCCGAATTTCAAAGTTAGATATCTAAAAAATTTGGGAAAATGTAGTCCATGGGCTAAGTGATTGACAAAATGTCCAAGGGGAGAAAGGATTGTATAGAGCCATAAATCCCATTTTAGAAGACATATTTAGGTATGGGTTGAAACATTGGAAGGACAATTTAGAGGGAAATAGTTTTGATATTTCATATCTTGGAGAAGTGATTTAGAATTCTTCATAATTTGAGAATAAAGAGGGTAGTAGCCTTGATTTGAAAAACTGATGAAGTACACAATCACCAGCATTTGAAAGAAAATCCTATAGGACTAGAATTGAGATGTATCTAAATTTTTTATTGGCATGCACACTTAATGAAAATTCATAGCTACATCAAGGATAAGTAAAGAACATAATTGAAGAATATTATTGAACAAGAGACATGGAAGATGGAAAACACTTGTTATCCATGAAGAAGAAGCTAGAGAATTGAATATCAACATAAAAGAGATACATTCTAATGAGCATAGAAAACTAATTGAGTCATTAGAGCTTGTAGAAGCTATAAGAAACTTGAATATGGAGGTGCATATTTGTAGGGTTGATAATGATAGGATGTTGAAAGATAAAGAGGAGAAAAATCAACTAGACACTTCACTCTTATAGAGATTAATATCATTTGCAAAATAAAATGAATAATGGATCAGGTTCAAGGTATGAGAAAGGAGGCACAGTCCATCCAAGAAGAGAAAACCACAAAATATCTAGGCACTCAACAAGTGATACCAGAACTCAAAATGCTTCATTACTCATCAACACATTTAGCAAGGAAGCCATATTCATTTTAATAACCACATATCATCCTAGAAGTGTCCCCATTTAGACATTAAAGGAGAAGGTATAAGAAAAACAATTTGCAAGGAGAGATTAGGAAGATCAAGCTACCAAGCTTTGATGGTGAAAAAACGATGGGAGAGGATGTTGAAGATTGGTTTTTGGGAGTAAGAAAGTACTTTTGGATGCATAAATCTTCATCCAATATATAATCTAGAATTTCCATATACAAACTATAGGGAAAACATTTTATTCGGTGGGACCAACTAAAGTAAGTTAAACACATGGATGAGAGGAGGATTTCTTGGAAGTGGTTCAAGAAGAATTTCCAACAACAATATATTTTTGAGCACTATTATGAAAAGAAGATGTAGGAATGTTTTGAGCTCAAGTTGGGAGATATGACTATGGAAGAATATGAAAATAATTTTTTGGAGATACTATGGCATTTTTGGAGATACTATGGTATGTTATCTATATTAAAAATGAGAATACAATTATAAAAAGATTACTATGTGGGTTTCCTACATTCTACAAAGATAAAATTCAGTTTGACGAACTTGTGACTCTTTAAGAGATAATAAATAAGGAAAAATATTTGTATGATTAGAGAAAAGGAAAAATAGACTTTTAGAAGTCCTCGATAAATAATAAAAAGGACAAGCAAGATCATAGGAAAAAGGGGTTTCAACCTACTTTATTTAGGAACAATCCTAATACATATCAGCAAAGCTAGCTAGCTTAGAGTGGGTCTAAGATGAAAAAATCCTTGGGAAAAGGGCAAGGTAGAAAATAAAATTCTAGGGATGTGAAGGGTATCATTTATACAGAAAATTACTTGAAAAGGAAGGAAGAATGAGGAAAATGCATGACATACACAAGTATAGTGGAATATGTCGAAAATAACATTCCAAAAATATATGTTGCCTTGGAAAATCGACAGGCGAACCAACAATCCAACATGATTGAGGTTGATGGTAAGATTAACAATAAACCTATTGCAATTTTAATTTATTTAAGAGTGAGTCATAGTTACATTGCCCTTGATTTGGTTGAAATGCTTCATTTTAAAAACAAGCATGATAAATCATGGTTGGTTCAATTGGCTACTAGAACTAAAAGGAAAATGAATGAAATTGACAAAGGTTGTCTATTAGATATGGATTGCACCAGCACTATTGTAAACCTGAATATAATACCACTTGGTTCATATGATGTTCTTATTGGAATGGATTGGTTGAATTCATATCATGTTGTGCTAGATTGTCATAATAAGACTCTAACTTGTCTTGATGAATAAGGAAAGAAGAGGATAGTGAAGGAAATTCCCAAACCCATTTCTACAAGGGATATTTCATCCGTGCAACTGAAGAGATGCTTCAACAATGGGTTTCAATTGTGTGCATATCATGTGGATGATCTAGGAAAGTGTACAAGACCAAATATTTAGAAGTTTCCAGTGCTACAAGAGTATGCCAATGAATTTAGGTAGATACCAAGTTTACCACCAAAAAGAGATATTGATTTCTCTATTAATTTGATTCCCAGAGCTACCTCAATATCTAAGACTCCATATATAATGAGAATACAAAATCAAAGGAGCTGAAAATGCAATTAGAAGAATTGTTAAAGAAAGGGTGTATATGCCCAAGTTTCTCTCCTTGGGGAGAACTAGTACTCTTTGTGAATAAGAAATATGTGACTTTGTGGCTATGCATTGATTTTAGATCAAAGAAGGCTTACAAGAACAGAATGTATGATATAAGTATGAGGGTTATAATTTGTGAGAGAACGAAATTTTTATGTATAAAAATAGAGTGTATGTTATTAGTTATTATTAATTAATGAAAATATTTTTTAAATAAATGTTTGCAACATAATCTTCCATATGATGGACATATCAGTTATTAGAAGACAATTACAATAGTAAGAAGTCAATATTTTTGGCTAGGAATGAAGAAGGATGTGGCTAATTATACAACTAGGTGTATGAAATGTTAAAGAGTAAAGGCCAAGCATAGATATCTAGCATGTTCGATACAACCATGACCAATTCCAAAGTGGAAATGGGAAGTGGTAACTATTTATTTTTATCACTAAGTTTCCTAAGAAAACAAGGAAACATGATTCAATAATGGTAGTGGTGAAAAAATTAACCAAAATTGCTCACTTTTTTCTAGTTAATTTGGCTCATAAGGCAACTAATATAGTAGATATGTACCTGAAAGAGATTTCTAGGTTGCAAAAGATACTGGAGGAAATTATTTCAAAGAGAGATCCAAAATTTACCTCAAACTTTTGGAAAGTATTATTCAAGGCTTTTGGTACACATAAAAACTTTAGTAAATCCTAGCATCCACAAACATATGAACAAATAGAGAGAGTTAGTCAAGTGATTGAAAACATATTAAGAATGTATATGATGGACAAGTTGTCCAAGTGAGAGAATTACTTTCATTTAGTAGAAATTTCCTATAATAATGGATATCATGATTCACTAAAAATGACTCCATTTGAGGAATTGTATGGAATAAAGTGTAATATTCTAGCTAGTTAAAACAATTCAACAAACAAAGTAGTACTTGGGCCAGAAGTGCTCAAGGAAATGGAAGAGAAAATAGTCAAGCTCAAAAAGAATTTAATGGAAGAATATGACAAGAGAAAGAGTTTTGAAAATAAAGGAAGAATATCAAGGAAATTTAAAATTTGGGAGCATGTCTTTTTGAAAGTGAAACCAAAGAAAAGTTTGTTGAAGTTGGGGAGATGCACTAAATTGACATCTATATATTATGGTCATTTTGAGATCCTGGATGGGATAGGATATGTTGCATACATACTTGCATTACCTATTACCATATAAGTGCATAATGTGTTGCATGTGTCATTGTTGAAAAAGTATGTGCATAACCCTAGCTATGTCATTGATTAGGCTTTGATTCAAGTGGAACTAGAAGGAGACTTCCAGGTACGACCATTTTGCATACTGGATATGAAGGTCATTGTACTTAGAACATAGTCATAGGGTAGGTAAAGGTTCAATGGACCCACTAAAACCCTAAACATGCAATGTGGAATCTAGAGGATGCAATGTGGGAGGCATTTCCACGCTTATTTTGAATATTTTTCATGTAAAACTATTGTTGTTACTATATATAATAATGATCTGCACTGAGGATGGTGCATAATCTAGCGGAGGGGAATGTAATGCCCTATTTTTTTATCCTTGGTCAAGTATTGTGTATGTACATGATGAATGGCTATAAGTTGGAAAATGTAAATTGTAACTGAGCATTGAATGATAACGAAATACATCACCCATCGTAGAAGAGAAGGACAAAATGAATGGGGGTTGTTGTTCTAGAGTCTGTAATTAAGGCTTTATAAAGTACAGTGTCTAGGCATCCGAAAGTTAGTAAGATGTAAAAAGGGAGGAGGGTATACCTTCGGGAAAGGAAGCTAGGGTTGATTTCTAGGTTGTCGTTGTCTGGCTTCCAACTGTTCCTGGATGTTTATATCCCTTTCAATTGCAGCCCATGAACATTCAAGTTATGCCCGGGTGTTGGCCGTTTTAAGTATGGTATCAAAGAGATTTAAAGCGATATGGGTTTGATCTGTCAAGCCAGGTTCAATATTGGGTTGTCTTACAACAGGGATGGTCATAGAGGAACATAAAATTTAAAGAAATCCGAAAGTTTTTATGCTGTATCTATTTGATTTTATAAAAGAGAACTTTAGAAATCAATATTAAAAGCAAATTGCAAACCAAAGGCCTTTTTCCGTAACTGCGTTATATTTGAAATAAATGGTGTATGAATTGTGGGAAAAACATTAAGTAGTCTATAGAATAAGGCTCCTATCAAGAGAGAATCTCACTCTATAAAAAGGAGCAGAAAATAAGATAAGGAATGGTCCGATGAAGAATAAAAAATGATAACCTAAAGATTTACAGGTCTTGTACCTGCTAGTAGCCAATACAGAGGAAAAACTATAAACAATAGATAGCTAAACATTAATCACTACAGTAGAAGTTTTACTAAATTGCAATGTGACATTCATCGGATATATATAAGTGAAATAAGAATGAATATGAAATAACAGAGAGAACAAACTCATAACAAAGTAGTGACAGAATTAGGAATCTCCAGATTGGTTTGCATTAATTCTCGAGAAGAGACAGTCTCTATTACAATTAATCAAAAAGGTCTAGCCCTTTTTCTTTCTTTAAAATGTATATTTATACAAATTTTTATGCGTCGGAATCTCAATAGTTCCAGAGGTTTTCGGTTACAATCAAAGGATTTGAAACATTTCGTTTCTTTATCTCTGTTCTCATCTGGTAGCCGAAACCTATCTCTTCGCATTCTCCTTGCAAATAACGCACTTCTCCACCAGCTGTGATATCAACCTAGATGGCTCTGCTTGATTATTTGCCTAAAAAATGTAGCAGTCTTTCATCAATAGCGACAGCTTTCCTTCCACCAGTTGATCTCTGACATTGATAGAGCATAACAGTATACTCGGTTTAATAAGCCATTTGTCTATTTGCACTATGTCTATTTGAGTTATTTGTGATATTTCGGCTAATTCTATTTCTTCATTTTCCTTGATATTTAGCATATATTTAGCTGTATTGATCTGACCCTGTATCTCCATGCCACTTTCACCATCGAAACCCAAACAAATCTCACTTAACAAACTGAAAATTTCTTCGCAAGATTTCCTTAGCTTCATAGCTTGTTGTTTTCCTTTCAATATATTTCACTCCCATTCTTTTAACAAGATATTACCCCTGGTCTGCTCTGCGATGGGAAAACTAGAACTACTACTTGTTTCCCTTCTCGTTGTGGCTATAATAGCCTCCTGGAATGTCACCCAAGCTTCCCAGGCATCCCTTTCTTTAAGAGAGAGGTTTTCCAACACCTGATCAATGAGTTGGAAGCTACTTTGAATTGTTTCTACTTTAACAAGCAGACCCTGTTGTGCCACCGATAACCTTTTTCTGATCTCTATTGCTTGGGATTGAAATATCCTGATATCGATTACCTGGCTTTCGATGAATTCTAGTCTGGCCCGAAGCTAGTCTATCAATTCTTCCTACTAGCTTATCTGAGTCTGACTCGTCTGAACCATCAGCTGTGTCTGTTCGAGACTGACTTTAAGCAGCTCGATTTCTTTTTGATATTCTATTCTTGCTTGCTCTAAAGTCGTACTTGCCTAATCTTTAGCATCAACCTTTGTTGTAGCTAGTTTAGCCTCTAGCTTCTTGATCAAACAATTTTTTCATTTTAGCTGATCTTTTAGCGTCTCGACTGAAAATTGGTTCGCCGTGGCAAAAACCCCCAATGTTCCTTCTATTTGCATCACGAATTCTTCTTTCTTCATCTTTCTCCCATCAGTTAAAATTTTAAATTTATTAGAGACAACACCTGCCTCTTGGTAGAGTTCTTGTCTCACAACCACTTTCCTCTTCTTATCAAAGAAGAATTCATTTGGAGGTAACTCTTCTACTGATATAGGTGTCAATTTTTCACCCAAAATCCAACCTGCATCAGGGATCTCCTTTGCAGACTGTAGGGGGGTAATAGAGGCGATGGGATTGCCGACCTGTTTAGAAGATTTCCCAGGAGTAATGACCGAAGTTGGCTTGCTTGGAGGATCCAAAGCCTCAGCTTCCCCTTTCGGGGCCTCAGTTTTCTCTTCTTTATCCTGTTGTTTTTCTTGGCCGGGTGCTGAATCTTTGGAGCCTTCGACCTTTGTTTTCTACACCTCTACGGTCTTTGGATTCTCACCCCGTAATACTAGAGGAAGGAAACTCTATCTATTCTCTTGGAATCTGACAACATCGGCCCTCTCTTTGGTTGATAGGGCTTGTATTTGAGCCAAAACCTCGTCATAAGATTTCTCACCTCGGAAAATATCATCGTGAGGCGAATTCTCGTGCTCAAATCGTTTAAGGCCACAACTGGCCACTTGATTACTTACGACCCTGTGTGGATCGTGTTTCTTGAATTCAATGTGAACCAACTTTATATCTTCTAGGGCTACTGCCTCAGCCTTTGCATGCCCGAAGTCTAATAACAAATAGGTGTTTAAATGAATATGAAAAGGTGGGCATACCTTTTTTGAATACCCTTTCAGTTATTTACTTATACCGCCAATTACCGTTTTCCTAGCGACCTCATGACAAGCCAGCCTGTCGGGTATAAGTAAGGGTAAAGCATGCGGAGGGACGGAAGTGCCGAAAACCCTGATGTATGAAAATTCTTTCTCCACGTACCAATCGAACACTCTGCTTAAATCTTCCATGATGCTATCCGATATCTTGGGTGGCGGATTACCGAATATGGCAACATGCATCGGTACCATTACCCAGTTGAATATTTCGTATACAAAATCTGAAGCCTTGTCCTCCCAAAGCTTAGAATGGTATACATGGACTGGCTCAGCATCCGATGGAGCCCAGCTCCAATTCATCAAGGGAAACGACATCATGGAACATACTGCGTCCATGAGGTATGCGGACATAAAAAATGAAGCAGCTTTCCTGCTTGCTTTCTGCATCCGATATTCTGTAATCCGACTAGTTAGACTATCTGATAACATTTTAGCCCAGTCGAAAGAAGAGCCTTCTGCTACTGAGTATATCAAAGGCACCCATGGGAGGAAAAAATGCGTGGTGTCTTCCCTCCGATAAAATATATAGGTCATCATCGCTACGTACTTGAACTGTGGTTCTAAAGAAGATATGGAATAAATTCCATTGTTGTCTGCCCTGAACTTCGCTGGGTGTGAGACCCAATCCTTGATCAAATCAGATAAACTTTTCGCATATTGCTCGCATTCCTTCTGTTTGAAACCCTCTAGAAACCCTACATTGTATGTGAAGTCCAACGTGGGTGGTAACTTGTACATCATCTGTAAGTTTTCTGGTCTAAAGTTCCCAACAGTGACCTTTTGCTCGTTGATGATGGTTTTGGTAGGGATGTCTACATGATCCAGTGCCCATCGGATCATGTCATAGTAAGGCAGAAGGCGTGGCCTAGCCACTACTTTGTGCATCTCTGCCTGGGCGACGATCTTGTATTTGGTAGTCATGTCATTTGTCTCATTTTCACTAGAATCGTTCGAAGAATTCACCAACTTTGATTACAACACCTCTGAGACGTATGACCAAGTTCGTACGGAATAAATGCTTCGAGGTGAAGTATCTGAAACATTATCAAAACCTTGTCCTGAAACCTCAATGCTTGCCTTGGATGCTTTTTGCGGGGCCATGACAGGGGATTGTAGCTTAGCTCTTCTGCAATAAAAATGCGTACACACATAGAAGTTAGCTTACTGAGAAAAACTTCTCTGTGCGGGATAGAAATGAACTTTATGAATAAAATAGGAAGCAAAAGATCTATATCTTCGACCATTTAACATATCGATGTCCTTACGAACATAACTGTCCAATCATATTTAGATAGAGATTTGGGCAATAAAAACCATATCCTTACTTTTTCGTTTCGCCTTATTTCCAATTAATGCCATAAAATTCGATGGTTCGTGGCACAAGATGGTGGAAGGAGCATTTGAAATTACCTCGTAAATTGTGCATTATTATCATTTGCATTAAACATTGATTATGTTGGCTTGGCTTCCTTAATCATGATTTAAATCAACATTTCGGCGTTCGCTGTTTCGAGACTTTCAACTCTAACATTTCAAGCCTCTAAAACCTGAGATTGTGATGATTAGATTTAATTAAGCAAGGACGTAACTAGGATTAAGTGTTTTAATTAATATCGCGACTTCGCGTCTCGGGACTTCGAAGGTATAGTTTCCGGGGGGGAAGTTGTTGGCAAATGTTTAACAGGTAGCGTATGCTTGTCATTGATGGCAAGTACAACAGTGAAGATGGCAGGATCAGAGTGTGCATCGATGGACAAACAGGAACAACGTAGGCTCAGGAGGAATTAGCACAGAGTCGAAATTCTTCCAAGTAAGAAGGATGTGTAATCTTGGAGGAGAAGCGTCGCTAATCGTTGGATCCCATCCAAAATTCCCGACGGCATGAGGGCCGTCAGATCTGAATAAAGACAAGAAGAGAGCACGTTGAAGAGGAGGATAGATCTCAGGTGTTATATCTGAGTGCAGGATCCAACCACCATTGGATCGAGGAAAATTTGCATGGTGTTTAAAGTGCAAGGAGAAAAGGGGCTCACCAAATCCCGAAAGCAGGAGGACCATCCATCTAAAAGGATAGTCATGGACCATTGGATCAAGAGGATGTGTGGAGAAAAATCAGAGCACCACAAAGACTCCATTTCAAAGTTTCGCAGATCGGGAAATCCAAAGGAAAGAGGATCAAACTCGCGATATGCGAGATCGCAAAAAGATCTGGACCGTTGATTCATCGAGATCGTGGAACGTCGATCAGGGTCGATGAAGATCATGAGTTCGAAGAACCTTTTAGCGTAGTCTGTGGTCACCGCGTGTGTTCACATGGAGGAAGGACCTAGTGCAGATGAGCTCCGCCTTGGAATTTCGGGGATCGCATCTGGGAGTATCGAGACACTAGATCATATGAATGTTGAAATACCAAAAAGGTGAATTGTCGCTGTAATCGGTGGTCACCGCCTGTGGTCACATGGAGGAGGGAGCTAGAGAAGCCAAGCTCCTTTTCGGAGCTCGTGACATGGAGAGTCAAGATGTCTCATTGTAGAATCTCTGAATTGCGAAAGTGCGAAACGGGTAAATAACAACAATACCCTTCAGAGTTAATCCAACGGTGTAGGTGAATTTGAGCATAATCGGAGGGATAATCTTGCTCCTCATAGTGTAGGTGAAGAGCCGCTGGGAATATTCAAGAGGAATGAAGATATTCGTGAAGGTGATGGATAGATGGATGGGCATTGAGGCCTGTAACTAAAACAGAGAAGGTGAGCTCGACTGTCATAGAGAAGATGAAGAGTCTCAACTACCAGAGAGGCTAAGGAATCTCAACATAACACCCAGTGATGCTGAACGCGTGGGAAAATAGCCAAAGAAGCTAAAGAGTCACGATGATGATCACGCAGAAAACTTGATATGTGGAGGAGATTAGTGTGGGATGAGCATGCAGAGGAATGGCAAATATTGCATGCACAAGATGCACAGAAGATACAAATATACGGTATAGAGAAGAGAAGTTTTTTTTTTTGCTGTGATTATTGTTGGTGAAAGTGATTCATGTGTGAAGAAGGAGGAGAGTGCAGTAGTTGAAGAGCACAGAAGAGGAACTGTACAGTGAATGGACATGGCGCACAGAGCATAAAAAGCGGAAGAAAAGATAGCACAAGTGATGTTTGTAGAAAGGCAATGAGGTAGACAGAGCAACGAAATACAACAGAACAGTGATGAGTCTGGTAAGCCATTGTTGAACATCATATCACTGTAATAAGTTTCAGTAGCAAATATTTATATTTCAGGGTGGTTGGGAGGAGCTAGGGAGGACTTGTGTCCTCAAAGGTTCAAGTGGGTGATTGAACACAGGGAGTTGGTGCTTCCTTCTAGTTGGTGCTAGAAAAACCAGGGAGTTGGTGCTTCCTTCTAGTTGGTGGTAGAGAAACTAGGGAGTTGGTGCTTCCTTCTAGTTGGTGCTAGAGAAAACAGAGAGTTGGTGCTCTCAGCAAGTTGCAGCTTGCAAAACTGAGGTTGTAGCCTCATTATGAGTTGGTTCTCATATGTATGATACTGTAAAGAATGTAACCATTACTTATCATATAAAGAAAAAGAGGTTTTTACCCT